>JARJRV010000453.1:0-16504 GCA_030783925.1 Aschersonia sp. MBC 735 | reverse complement strand
TATATATATATATATATATATTCGCATATGCCAAAGAACCCACGCTGGGATTTGGGAATAGGCATCAGGCGTGAATAGAAAAGAGAAGCAAGAGCACATGCTCGTACGCACGCCCCCATGGCGCCAGGTGCCGCCGTGTGAGGTACGTGGCTGTTCCCAACAAATACGGCGGCATGTGTCTATCATGACCACGGCAAATCTCCGTCGCCCGTGTCTGGCGAGGCGTCAAATGACTTCATATGCGTCTCCCAAGTGCCTTGTTTGACAGCGCTGCTCGACATGGACTCGCAAACCTCTTGTATCCTATTTTGAAGTCTCGTTCCCCCCCGCGGCATTAAATTCTCGAAAGACGCGCCGTCTTCTATCCAAACATCGCTCTGCTCCCAATGATGACCGTCTCTTCGCTTCTTCGTCTTGTTCTTCCACTACCCTCTCGCTTCTCTTCGAGCTCGAGCTGGAGCATCATTTCCGAGTAATGACTATTCATCCCGACGTCACGCGTCACCTTTGGAAGAAGATCTATCCAAGCTTGAAACAGAGAAAGACCAAAGGGCTCAAAGAATTAGATGATTACACATCTAGGGCGATCCTTCCCACGACTTTTCAAGCGCCGTTTGCGTCTGTAACTGCTGCGGCCTCCGTCATTCTCGTTGGATGCCAGGTAGTCGTCCTCCCTTCGGAGCATCTGACGACAAAGATCGACAAAAACTGCTTCGACATTTGCTAAGTGTTCGTGAAAGAGACACCGTCGTCAGTCATGTATGTGCACTGGCCGGGCTGGCTGACACAGGGGTCCTGAAACCTACTGCGCGTCCGGGCACTTGACTCGTAGTAGGGCGCGCCCCAAGCTTGTGATATAGAAAACCCTTTGGCCCTTGAGACGGCGCGGCTCTCCTCTAGGTCGGCCTTGTTGCCGACAATGACCATGGGAACATTATCATCATCCTTGATGCGGATAATCTCCTCACGCAAGCTAGCAAGCTCATCCAAAGACGACTCAGACGTGATGCTGAAGACGAGGAGGAAACCCTGACCGGTCTTCATGTACAGGTCTCGCATAGCTACTGAGGTGACTGCTCAGCCCGCGGAATCATCACGGCAACATGGACAAGAGAGAACCAACCGAACTGCTCTGTTCCTGCTGTGTCGAGGCTGGTTGATGCATGAACCCCAAGTCAGACACCTAGTCTTCGCTTCTCCTCCCCACAATAAGGTAGGATGCAACACTTGGGCAGAGCTCACATTTCTAGGACAACTTGGCGACCCTGACGTTGAAGCGTTGGCTGTTCATGTTCGGAGAAAAGGTCTGGCAGTGCTGTCTTCAGAACTTACATCAACCTCAAGCTGCGTTCTGTACGAGTCCTCAATAGTCGGATCATAACTCTCGATCCATTCCTGGTGGACGAATTGTGCTAGAACGAAAGGAGTTGAAACATCAGAGACCCAGCTCAATGTACACGCATGATCAACGGGCAGACCACGACTTGAACTTGTCACTTACTGGTAAGACAACTCTTGCCTACTCCGCCTGACGGGACGAAAGAGAATCAGTCATGTTAAATGACGGGACAGCCTCAGAATCGCTTAGCCAGTGCCGAGATCAGACAAACCTGCGCCGAGGACGACGACATGAAGCTCCCGGCTGAGCATTGAAAGAAAAAAAAAATGGCCCGGTCAGCTCCAGGTGTCAAACGCACGCGTGCAATAAATAGAGACTGAGGATGCACAATTACCTCGCGGGAACGTGGTAACGAGACGACATTTCCGAGTGAAAAGTCGACATTGACAGGGAGCAGCTTCATAAAGTATGTACGTGCGCGAATGCACTGCGTGTGAGTGCGTGCCAAAAGTGCTGCAAAGTCGAACGACTCGCCGTCCTCACCGGTAAGGGCCGGCGCCCCAAAGGACAGAACAGATGTCAAGTCCCTTGAACAATGACGAAAAGATGCCGGGCAAGACGATGACGTTGATGAGACAAATTGCACCGATTGACCGAAGGTCGGCACGAAGACAAGGCCGCGGTCATGGACGCACAGTATGGAAGCCGTCAGTCAGATGGTTTCTCGAGTGGGCTCGGAAAGCGGTGAAGGGTGAAATAGCGAGACTGGGTCGCGGCGCGGGATGGTAGCAGGGAGGTCGGCGGGCGGGGGTTTCCCGTTTGACGGTGTTGTTGGTGAACTGCAGACTCCTGTCGTCTCAGGGTGCCCTGCTTCATATGTCTGGGGGTAGGAAAAAAAAAAGGTACCAGGCCTGTCTTGCCAATGCGTCCTAGCTGGTATTTCATGCTCCAAAAGCGGGCGTCACGGTGGTGCATGGAAGTGCATGGCGGGAGACGGATGGGGTGGCGCGAGAAAGCAGGCACGTCAAGCAGGCCAGCGCTTGGTCATGCTTTACAATTTGCCCAGCCAGCTCGTTTGGAAATTGTGCGCAGGCTCCGTGTACGTTCTGGGTGAGCGGCAGAGGAAGGTGCAGAGCAAGGCACGACGGAAGGTGCCATGCAAGTCGGGCAGCAGCTGGAGAAGGAGCGAGGAGCGAAGCGAGGAGGAGGAGGACGAGGAGGAGAGGAGGGGGTTTTGCTTCTCCATTTCCGCCAAAGTCTTCCATGGGCCTTTGGGCCATGTCTTCTCAGCTTTGGCAGTGTAGATGCCATCCAGGTGTATCGGCGGCCCTGAGACAGAGGTGCTATATCGAGAGCTGAGCTGAGCAAGATGCGACGCTTGATGCGACAGGTCGTCTGCACGTCACTGTTTCGCTATGGACAGAAGAGGAGAGGAGGGGGTGAGATGCAAGCCTTCGCTGCTGTCATCCGGCGATCCTATCTGAACAGTTCCATCAACAACGCCACCAGAGACGGCCAGCAATTTGAGAGGGAGCGAGAAGTGCAAGACACTTTTGCCATGCATACACTATAGTGAAGTGGCAGAATATGCAAGGCCAAATACGAGTTCTGCGCACCTGCGCAAATGGGAAACACCTGCTGATCTCAAGCCAAAGACGGCCCTGAGATGATGACGGAATCGAGGTGAAGCAGTCCCACGATGTGATGGTCATTCGGAGAAACACCTCCCGCGCAGCCCACCTGGGTAAGTACCCAAGACACCGGTCCTTTGTGTCCCAATCTCCATTTTCCCGGGTGTCGGATGTGCTTGCCAGAAATGGTGGCGTCGGGTTGAGCCGCAGTTAAAGTCGACGCATTCAGGATGCGAGTGACATTTCACAGAAGCGCCTCATCTGCCCTTCCGCCTTGTACACCACCATGCCCAGTAGATATTTGCGTACCTCTTAACAGCGGAATGTCTCTTCTTGCCGCCAAATGTCGGACTGCTTCCCCCCCTCCCCCCTGACGCCTTGCTCGTGTGTGTTGATTGGTGCAAGGGCGCATTGGGATGCAGGCGCGCCTGCGTGTGTGACAAAGGGCTGCATATCATGCCGTCTGCTATCTCGCTCCATGTCCAATAGGAAAGTGAGAGAAGGAGGGGAGGGAGGGGGCCAGAGGAACAACCAGGCGCCGGTGTGACTTTGAGAGCTCCTGGCACCTGCAGCACAAGATGGTTGCAGACATCGTTCACAGAAGTCTGCATCCAAATGACCGACAGACTCACCGAGCGAGGACATTGTCGGAGTGGTCGCTGATGTTACCGCTTTTCCGCATCCTGTGCCTCTTTTGAGGACCGCCCTCGCGATGAACAGACAAGCCAAGCAGCCTCTGGCAAAGAAAGGGGTAGTGGAGAGGATGAGGAGGTGGAATGACACGGCTGTCTGGAGAATCCTTGGAGTCCTACTTATGCAGAGGAAGTAGTCTCTACGGTAGGGTTGATGAAGAGAGCGTGTCAGCACAATGACGAACAGCTGCATGTCGCAGGTCAAAGTAAGCTCTGAAGAACAAAGGCTTTCGCAAACACTATGGACCATCGGGGCTGGAAGTTGATTGATGTTACGATGGGCATGAGCACCAAAAGGGGGCAATTTCTTGAAACCATCCGTTCGCAGTCAGCTCCTGAGAAACGCTCACAGCCGACGAGAAAAGGAGTCGTTGTCAAAAGATGCCGTTGACGCGTATCACGCAAGTTGGTCTGCCACCTGAACTGTTCGCTACATCAGACAAAAGCACATTCGTTCTGAGACATGTATTCGTCGCTTCGTCAGGCAAGATTACACAAAGACCAGGAAATATGGTCGAGAAACACAGAAGACGCTTGGCCTAGACAACCCGCCAACTAAAATGATCTTGAAGCACACCTCTAGCTGAAGGGAGGGAGGGGAAACCTTGAACGTCCCATCTGTATAGATTTTCAACGAAAAAGTCGGCACCCCTCCGCCCAGACATCTCAAAACGGCGATTCTATGTTCGGCCACGGTGTCTCTTTTCCCCAATCCTTGATCGTACTCCCGATGCCAGCACAAACGGCCACAATCAGAAGGCACATGAGCCCCAATGCAAGATATTGCCGTCTTAGTCTTTTCATTTTGCTCTGTTCCTCAGACGGCGATAAAATTTTATTCCCCTCCAGAGTGGACGCAGATGCACCAGTGGTGACGCGATAAGCCCTAGGTATGGTCGTTGCGTCTGCCACCCGCGGAGCAGGCCGACCCGACGCTGTCGTCGCCAACACCGCCGGCTGCAAAGCTTCCTGAGGGATCGTAAGCACACAAGCCGGTACTGCCGACGGTGAAATAGTCATGCTTGACGGGCGTAGCCTTCTGACATGGTTTGCGGTATACGGCGGCGGCGGTGGCTCGGGAGGCACAAGCTCAGAACTGAGAGGCGTCGGAGACGGCGGCGCAACCGCTGGCATCGGCGAAGCCGTGAGAGGACCCGAGGGTGGGAGGCTGTCAAGGTTTTTCCCTGATACATCTATCGACGATGAAGAAGGTCCATTCTGCTGTAAAATGTTTCTTAATTCGTAAGGTCCGTCCGCAGCCGGATAGGCCGCATCAGGCATCGCACTAGAGGGATGGCCGGGCTCCTCATCCTGTGCTGAATATGGCCGGCAAGGAACCATGGTTCTTGGAAGTGGGAGCAATAGCCGATGGATGAAATTACACGACGAGCGCTGTTTAAGTTGATGTTGTGTCTAGCAGCGTGAACATATGCCCGCAGCATGTAGGCTTTTCAGACGAGTGAAGCAGGAGCTGAAGACGCTCTTTCCTCATCGCCACATTATCGAAAACAACCAGTCGGGACGAAAGGAAAGAGCGTCCAGTGAAGCGTTGCAAACAGCTGAACCAATAAAAGCGCTCGAAAGTCCGACGACGCACCACGTCTTGCCGCCCATTTAGCGGTCCATGCCGAGAGCAAAGCGGCCGACGCGCCCAGTACCCGACATTCAAGCAGCTTCGTAATCCATGTGCATTGCGCACCTTGGCACGTCGCATTCATGTGTTGGAGCAATCCTCCCCAGTGACATGCGGAAAAAAAAAAACGAACATCGTTCTGCACGCCGCATTTGCACAAGGGGAGTGACGGGATATCCCGACCCCCCCTTCCCCTCCCCTCCCCTCCACACCGGAGAGCAAATGACCCCACATGCCTGAATGCTGAAATACACGCCCGACCCTGGTTGTGTACCGCACGCTGGCCTCATGGCTGTCGATGAACCAATCAAGACCCGCTGAGGCAAAGTGAGGGTTATATCAATGCCGCACAAATGTATAGCAAGATGGGAATCGGCAAGGAGCAGGCCCGTGGCCCCGCGCGGCACTGCAGCGGAATGCCGCCAGGTTTGCCAGATGCAGTAGCTCATAGCTTAATCCTCGCCCACGTCATGGGCTCCCTTCTGGTCTCGATGTAGGCACAGGAGAAGGGAACGAGATTTTGCGTAAGTGATGAACTTGGTGCGGGAGAAAAGAAGAAAGAGATGCTCATTACGACTACTAGATATACCAAAGGTCGCTCCAAATCGCCTTATTTTTTTCTTTCTACATTATATTTCCCTCCATTTAACCTCTTTTCCCCCCTACCCGATGCAGAGAATGCCTCACCGTTCTCAGCTTGCGCCTCGTCCCATCCAAAGTTTTTATATACAATCAAAACAGGAATCGGAGTCCTTTGAAAAGTCTTCTTGACGTGTACATGAGCCTTGCTGTCCGTATCCCTCCTCGTCCCGAATTTCGTGTACCAAGCTCCCCGTCAGTCCCAAAATCGCCTCCCATATTCGGCCTTGTCCTTAACCACCGACAGGACGGGCGGTCCAAAGACAGTCAAGCAAAGAAGAGAAAAAAGGATACAGTAAACGATGGACAGGGGCGCGGATGTAGGAGAGACAGAGTCAGAAGCGAGAAGCTGTCCAGACCCAAATTAAATCATGGCTATACAATATCATTTGGTACAGAGGTGTCATGAACCACTCCAGCCGAGGCATCTGTCTAGTATGGTGGCTTTGTGAGATTGCCCAGACTCCCTTCGCCTGATCGGCTGTCAATTCCTCTTAGGAGCTCCTGCAAGTCCATGCTCCTGCCGGTGTCTCCTCGGACTCGACCAGACGTCGAGCGGAAACTTTCTGCTCCCCGGCTGCTCAAGTTGCGCTTGAAGCTGGGTGAATCCACGGTGTACATACCGATTTTGCTGGAAAGCGAGCTTAGATTCGGTAGAGGGGGAACCGGAGGGACTTCGTCGTCCTTTTCTACGTCAGTCTGCAAAGGGGGACCGCCATCATGCGGCAATGGGTTGGACGTCAACGGTCCGCGTAGGGATGCCGAGGTCGAGCCAGAGCGCTGAAGTCCCTCGCCCATCGTCGTCGCCGCAGCATTCGTTGGCGAGACGGCTGGGTTGAAGCTTCTCTCTGAGACACTCAGTTCGTAGCTCATCATACTCTCATCGCTGTCGTCCTCCGCTCCTGGGATCCCCGCAGCTTGCGGCGATACGCTACCAGACAGCATCAACTTCAGCTGCTCTACTGAAGCGACACCACCTTTGCTCGATGCTGACGATTCAGCCAGTGACATGCGCCCAGCGAGGCTGGAGTTGCGCAGCTTCGACCCTGACATAAGACGGTCCCGTGGCGTCTGCGACTTGTGCTGTCGCATGTTCTGGTAGCCGGCGGGATGCGAGACGGGCGATGAGCCAGTACCATTCCCGTTTTGAACGGCGATACCCGTGTTGATGGTGAGTCGATTTTGCAGTGTACCCATCGTTCCTGTCTTTGATCCGTTGAGAGAATCAGACCTTCCCGCAGCGGCAATGGCTTCCATGGCGGAATCTCTGGACCAGTCAGCCAACATGTGCTCCTTGAGATTGGGTGGCAGGCCGGTCGTCGTATTGTGCGTTGATGATCCGTTGGGGACGCCGAGGCCGAGAATAGGCCCGTTGTGATTGCGACTGGGAGACGCTGCAGGGCTCGATGGCGCCGGAGAAAGGTCTCTGTAACCCGTGGCAATGCAGTCCACCATGGACGAGCGATCGTCAAAGGGCAAGATCTCCTCTCGTTCCAAGACGCTTGGGTCCCATTCGGGCTGAGTCCTGGTTGTGCCGGGCGTTCCGATCTGAGCCGGCGACAGTGCCGGGACGTGGACACCCTCGACCCAGAATCCCTTGCTCTTCCTTCTCGTGATCTCGTTTCGCACCGCTCTGCCCACCGCCGAGTCTCCGAAGCCAAATTTCTCGACGAGTGCCCAGAAGTAGCCATGGCACAGGGAGGCAATCCGTACTTTGTGAATTGGTTGCTCCACCTCCATGATATCTTCTTGCAATCGATATACCATCGGGATACCATACTGGGCGGCGTTGACGCCGAGTTTGGTGACAAGGCTGGTGAGCAGGCTGTGAAGGAGCACAATGTCGTTGTCGTAATCTACGAACTGCAAAGCACTGTCATAAATGGCAAGATGGAGCAAGGGCAGAAAGTGACAGTGCTTTGTTTTCAACTGCCTGTCACGCGTTGATGTGACTGAAACGGCCCTGCGCGAGCTCGAAAGGTCCTGCCCAGCCTTTGTGGTGCGACGGGAAGTATTGGCATCGTCTGCGGCGATTTGGTCGGCGTGCACTACTTCTCGCTCCAGCCAGACCACCAAGGCATCAGCGTAGGCTTTGCGAACTGTTCCATTGGAATCACGAAGAAGCCATTGTGTCCCTTCCCAAGCCTGGACAGGAACTTTGCTTCTGGCCAAGTCCATGTTGCCGCTCAGGCCCGTCTTGGGGCTTGCGATTAGCAAGATGTTCTTGACAATTCTCAAGGCTGAGAGCCGTCCAGTGGCATGAGAGAAGTATGTCTCGTGCCAAGACTGACCGGCTGAGGCCTCGACGGGTGAAGGTGACGACGTGACGACGTCTGCACCGTTCTCAGTCCTGTCCACGAGGTGTGCAAGGGATGTGGCGCTGGTGAAATGGCCAGGTCTGATGCGACTGAACAAGGCGACAATCATGTCTGAGACTTGATCTGCATAGTACACATGATTGGCCAAATCGCTTGTGCAGTTCTCGAGCCTTTCCAGTAGTTCGGCTTTTTGCAACCGTGACATGGTGTCTTGTTCGCCCTCGATTTTGTCGTCGCTCTGACTGCTCTCGTGGCTTGCGCCCTTGAGCAGTTGAAACAACTTCTTGATCTGCCTGACCAAGCCCAGGAGAACGTCCATGACACTCAGCCCGATAAGATTGATGTCTGAGCGGAGTAAAGACTGGATCATGGCCGTGAAGGCAAGATGTTGGGGCAGATTGTCGTCTCGCATCGCTGTCCTGTCCAACATCTCCAGGGTCGCCACGAGAATGACGTACCGATCCTGCACAGGAGTCCATCGCGCGACAGCGTCAAAAATACTGATGGCCCAACCAGAATCGCGACCGGATGATGCAGCTGCAGTCATCACCGCCTCTCCCTCGGCCATGCGCCTCAGGACAAATCTCAGAAGGGCGTTTGTGGCCGTATGAATCTGAGCTCTGTTTGGCACGACGAAGATGCTCTTCAAGCACTGGGTCGCGAGACGTCCGGTTTCCTCCTCGGCGAGATTATCGACGTCGACGGCGGTCCCGGAAAGCGCGACAGGATTCGTGTCCCCCGGACTCTCGACGGTTCCCACCGTGTTGACGCTCGACCGGCGTTGATGCGATTTTTCAGGGTCGCTTTTGGCGTCCATCTTTAAATGTTGGAGCAAAGCGTCCAAGAGAAGCCCATCGTGAGTCCACATGTTTTGGAGTATTACAGGAACGATGACGTCGATCTGGCGACCAGACGCGGAAGCCAAGGCATCTGATGTGGCAATATACTTGATGGCTGCCAGACCAGCGTTTCTCCATCGAAACTGCAGCGGCTTGCTCACCGTGCCTTTATTCAACTTGTGTCTATTCGAGGCAAGTTGCGCGTAGGAATGAACGACGGACTGGTATTGCTGCAAGTATGCGCCGTCGCCAAAAAGAGACGTGACATCGTGATGCTCGCAGAAGGCTTCGAATGTGGGCAACGATGATTCTACCATGGTGATGTCGTCGGACCGCAAGATGAGTTCGAGAATCTTGAGGACACAAGGCGCAATGAGGGCGGCATCTTTGGGTGACTTCTCCACGAGAGCAGCCAGTATACCCAACGTCACCTGGACATTCCTACGTGCGCGGCAAAGTGCGTGTCAGCCATGTTCAGAAATGAAGCGCCACGGGGGGAGCTGGGAGTTGAGCTCACCCAATTCGCATGCGCCAGACATCATGGGCCGTCTTTTTCTCGAGGAAGGCGGCGATCTTTTGAATCTTGGATCGACGACTCGTCGCATAGAAGAGCAGATAACTCAGCTCGCTGCTGTTTGGAACGACATCAACAGCTCCTTTGGTAATTTTTGGATAACATTTGAGGACCAAGACTTGGTGTTTCGGCCGACACCTTTCCTCTATGACGTTCATGTCGCCGTTGTGACGGGGTGGGAGGGTCGCGCCCTCTGGGCAGTGACGAGGATCGCGTGTGTTGCAAGAAAAGGAGACTCGTGGTGGTGAGGACGACAGGGGTTCGCCTTGTAGACAACGCGATGTGACTGGAGAAGAGACGGGAGAATGGCAGAAACCCGGAGCGCAGCTGGACGACGGAATTGAGGAGGGAGAGCCGGAGAGATGACCCGAGTTGGTAGGGAAGAAGAAAAAAGAAAGACAAAGGCAAGGAAAAAGGAAGGTCTGGTGTAGGACGCGCCACGGAAGAGACCTTTTGGAGCAGAGAGAGGGGATTGGTTTTTTGGGGGAAGCAATAGGAGGGCCCAGAGACGGGAGACGACAAAGGTGACGACGTTTAGTGCGTGGATGGTCGATGTTAGCGTGGCCCAAAGGGTTCGAGGGTAGCCTTTGGGGGGGCCCACCAACGGACACTCCCTCACTAATAAAGTAACTTTCTTGGAGTCTGGTAGTACCCTCCTCCCTGTACTCCGTAGGGCCGTTGGATCAGGGTGCAGCGGGTGGCACGGCCAGTTTTTGGGCAACTGGGAACGGAGCCGGGCCATTGGTACTGTCCTTGTCCTGCCTGCCCTTCCCAACGCCGCCGACGCTGCCATGGAAGGCGAAGGCACCAGACATGTCTGTCTAGCCGTGTTTGGCTCCTTCCCCGGAAACCCCGACTTTGACCACGGAGTGCCTCGTGCAGCTTTTGATGGTTGGGGGAACGAATTCAGCTGCACTCGCTCGCTCAACAGGTCCCGAGAAGACTGCCTGGAGTGACCTTCACAAAGGACCTCGATGACGCTTTCGTCAATTGCCAATTTGCGCAAATCACCGACGCAATTCTGGGACGACGACCCACCCCGTCATTGGTCGCAATAGCCTTTTGCCCTCGACCAACTTTTGTTTCTTTTTATTCTTTGCTTTCTCTGCATTTCCCCGCAGCCCCCAGGAGCAGGCCTCCTGTCTCACTCAGTATCTGACTCTCCACAGAACCATGGTCAGTAAGCGCGGGATGTCATTCGAGACAGCTATTTATGAATTCAGAACCCTCGCACATCCAGGTGCAAGGTGAGCCGACGCAGCCAAGGCGCAAGAGAGCTGCGCTTTCGGCTGCTCCCATATTGCGAAGCTCATCTGGCCTCTGCGCCAAGCGTTCGGAGTTGATGACGTCTGAAGAAGCCCCACGGATCGACACAAGCTCTTGAGCCTCAGCATATCCATTCACACTGATATGCAAAGTGGACGGCGTCCAGCCTCGAGACTTGCCGCGTCTCTTCTCGCCGTCGGATAGAAAGCGCAAAGCTTCAAACGCCTTGACAGTTCACGATGACGCCAAGCCCCGCGATGCCACCCGTCCGCTTACACCAGCCATCTGCTACTGGCAAGTCGGACGGCAAACATCCCTTGGCCTGCGCATCGTCTGAGGTAATATCAACGGGGGCTGAGAGTCATGACCTTGCGGGCGCGTGACAGCGCGGTCGTCGTCATGATGCAAACGCGGCCTGCAGTCATAGTCGGCGAATATGGTATAAAAGGGCCAAAGCCTTTCGGCTTCGTCGCATTTCACGACCGACAACACACCGATTGCGTTCCCCAACCGCCACTATGAAGCTTTCCCTCGTTCTAGGACTTCTCTCCACGAGCCTCCTTGCCATGGCGGCTCCAAACGTACGTCGCGTCATTGTCGCAGCGGCTTTGTCACGTCTCTGACCAGATGGAACAGGTCGACTGGCATGCTACCCCGCGATGCCGCACTGAAGCAGACTGCGCGGGCGTCGGCACCGACTGCTGGTGTCACCAAGGTCGCTGCCTCTGCTAAGAATAGCAGCTTGCACCCAATCAGCAGTGAAGGGGAATCACCGTCATCATCAAGGATCACAGTCGCCGTTGTTCGGCATCAGATGCATCTATTGTCAAGTAGAATGTCCGTCATGTACATAGACAAGTACCGCAAGTGAAGTCAGAAATAGCTTTGATCCTCGCAACGTCTTTCAGTTGATCATCCGCAATCTAACTATTCTCACAAATAATGAACAAGATGGGAAAACATTTGAAAATGATGGAATATTCTTGAATCTTATATTTATCTTCACAGTTGCCCCCCCACGACTTACACCACACCTAGCTACCCTACACGGTTATCAAGTCCCGAGGAAACGTAACATGACAACGGCGAACATCACAAAGGAGATGTTACGCCTCAGGATGGGTCGGATCCGACACGGTCAGTCCAGCAGACAGCATGATAAATTCAATATATATAAGGGCAGAAATATCCAACTAGATAGTAGACAATAATAATTAATTTTGAACAATACATCTGACATCAACATGAATTCCACTTAATTGTGACGAATCCACCAGAAAACAAGAAAGAACCAGCACGTAACAGGAGAGCTCTTAAGGACCTCGCGTGGATATCAAAAACACACTGTAGTTGAACGAGAACATTATTTCCTAAATGCATACCTATTCTGTGACGGATACTCATCGAGTAATTTTCAAGACCACGTGGCGCCACAAGCGCCGAAACGATTCCATGTGCACCGATTTCACGTCTTACTGGCTGTGTGATCGACCGAGGCACACCCATTTGAGCCATCACGCCGGCATGATCCTGCCGCCGCACCATGCTCTGACCAGAAAAATGATCCTGTCATTACCAGCTACTCAAAGACAGCATCCGTCGCGGCATCGAGGTATGCGCGCACACAACAATCAGTAAGAAACGGCACCGCGACACTTCATCACATTTGCGACGAGAGGAAGCAAACCGCTCAGCATATCAAGACATCATTTGCTAATCCTTTGACGCCGGGCCGGTACAGTATGCTTTTCTAGGCGACGGATGCAATCACCAGTGCCGCTACGTTTTCTTCCTCGCTCCTGACGGTCATTTTTGTTGTCACCCCGGACTTTGACGAAAATGCCATCCTCACATTGGCCACTACCCTGCCCCCGTTGACCGTCTTGCCTAACAACTTGAGCGTATGTGTGCTCTGATTGATGGGCACGTCGGTGCCCTCCAGAGGCTGCAGACTGAGGGCTTTGGCCAGTTGCTCGGTGGCGTCTGTATGCGCGGAACATTGTGAGTTTGCTGCACCGGACGACGAGTGTTGGGGATGAATGACTTACCGGCTATGCTCTTCATGCCACTTAATTGCAGGGTCTCTTCTGCTTCCTCGCCTGATGCGCCGACTTGTTCCCATAGATGGTTGAAGTTGCCGGCAAACGTTGGAACAATGTAGTCACTACCGGTGAGATCGAACTCAGACACCTCGTACTCGTCGTCGTAGCCAGATTCCTCGGGCTCGCCCGTGGACGGATCGATCTCCTTGCTGGTAAACTTGAGAACGTTGGAGAAGGAGGTAACGGGCATCGAGGCCTCCCCGCCGACCTTCTTGAAGGCCACGTACACCTTGCCTGGCTCATCCGTGGCAAGCTTCTCAGCTTGGATGATGAAGACCTCCTCGAGCTCCTCTTCGTCACCCGGGGTGGCGACCATGGAAACACTCTCCAAAACAGTGTCGGGCAGAGTGTTCTTCACTTCGTATTGCAAAACGATGTGCTCCTTGAAAATGTGCTTGGTCAACGTGACCACGTACTCGGTCTCGGCTTCGGTAAGTTCCAGGACTGGTGAGGATTTAAGAACGCTGCCAAACTCCTTCATTTCGGGTATCTGCATCAACTCCTCAGCGTAGCGCTGGGCCTGTACGGACGCAGAGGCTGCCGCTTCGGCACCTGTCGCAGGCGTCTTGGTCGGGCCAACTTTTGGTGCTTTGATCGTCGGCGCCGTTGCTGTTAATTTCTTCGTCCTGTCCTCGGCATCGGCCTGTTCACGAGTGACTACAGGAATGCTTGAGATGTCGAAAGGTTTACTGAAGGCCGACTGATCGTCGGATGTGACATACATGACGAGTTGATGCTCGAAGACCGGTAGGGAAAACATGCTGTCTGATTCCGAGGGTCAGCATAGCGTCCATGTTCTCCGGCTCAAGTGACGCCTAGTCAGCACATGGCCAGAAAGTCTGTGCTTGCTTACCATTTTTGACAAAGTTCTCGGCCACCTTGTCGTCTTCTCCGCCCATCAGCTTGAGATTAAGTGCAGCTCGGTCTCGGACCTCGTCATCAACGTCGTCTAGACATCGAGTAAGAAGGACCTTGACGCTCGCTTTGACATCAGGGTCTTTCTGTCCCACGCCGAATTTGGCCAGCGCAGTGACGGCAGCCGCACGAACGATGGCATTTTCGAGCACGACTCTGTTGTATATGTACCTGATATATTTGGTGGGCTGAGCGGTCTTGGGACCCTCCAGACCAATCAGGTGCAAGATTCGCACGGCCAGCTTCGTAAACTCGCAGTCTTCGATGAACTCGCAAAGATGCGAAAGCGCCTCTTCTTTGGAGTCAGGGACGAACTTGATGAGGTCGAACATGCTCTCCACAACGGCTCGTTTGAACTCATAACCGCCTTCATCTCTCAAAATGCCGCTGAGGAAGGTCAACATGCCGGCCTGCTTGCTGGGGAACTTCAAGCAGAGGGTTCGAATGGCCTCGACAATGGTGATCTTGAACTCGTCGGTGATTTCGGACATGAATGTGGAAATTTGCTTCATGAGTCTGTCGACACTGGCTTCGTTGCCGGTCTTGAGCAGCGTTGTGATGGCGAAGGTGGCGATCGATCGGTTCGCATTCGAAATCAGTAGCTCAATGTCGGGGTTGCAGACACTGACGGCGGCGGGCTTGAAGGAAGCAAAGCTGTGAAGTATACGGAGAGCGGCAAACTTGGTGACGGCTCGGGGCGATGTCAGGAACAGCTGCAGGACGTGCACAGCCTGCGAAACCTCATTGTCCGTGATGTCGCGCATGTCGCAGATGGCCTTGGCAGCTTCAAAGTTGACCATTTCGCTCTTGTGTCGCAGCCAGCCGTCGAGAAGCTGCATCATGGGCTTGCGCAGGGAATTGTCCTCTTCTGCTAGCTGAGCGGCGAGTCGGACAAGCATGACAGTAGCAGCAGGGTTCTTGATGGCGCCTGCGGCGCCGAACTGCTGAACCATCTTGACGAGGGCCATCCTGTCGTGCATTCGCATTTGGTACAATAGACCGATGGCATGGTATTGGGTCATGGTGGAGTTGTTCACCGGCATCTGACCGCCAGATGACGAAAAACCGAGGGAGAAGCCTGAAGAGGATTTGGACGAGGCAGCAGCCTCCTGCGTCTCACTCTGCCATCGGCGGACCACATCTTTGGCAATGGGCAACAGATGATATGAGGACACCAGAGCGGCGGAGGAGACTGAAGGATTCTTGTCTACGATTGCAGTCTTCATGACTCTCTCGATCGATTGGACGGTTGTGGCCTATAAGGAAGGGAAGAGTGGTCAGCACACCAGCGGTTCGAAAGGAGGTGAAGTGAATGCTGAGGATCAGTTGCGCACATCAATGATGCGACAGAGAGCTCGGATGGCATTCGGTCGGTAAATGGCATCGTTGCCACCTCCGGTGTCCTTCATGATGGTGCTGGTGACCATGATGATATCCTCGGCCGAACTGGCCAGCTCCTTGATAACAAGGTGCACCATCTGCCTCAGACTCGCATCTTTGTTCTGGAACAGCTTCGAGATGCCAAAGAAAAGGGTGGTAGCTTCGTTGGTCGGGAACTTCTCGCCCGTATAGAGGAGCAGAGCAATCTTTGTGAGGAGAATGCGGCATCGTCGCGGCTGAATGGTGCCTTCATTGAATATTCGTGCTGCAATGTGGCATTAGCATCCATTGGCTTGCTGGGAACTGGAACCGCTGTCTGCTGCTCCAAGAACCGGTCATTGATGTCTAGCTTTTACCTTCTTGAAAGACTTGAGTACGGTCTACCTTGACTAGACCCTGATCGGCGTCCTCATCCTTCTTGCCGTAGCTCATTGTGGGCGGCTGCGTTTGGGGGATGATTCGTCGCAGCGTCTGGCGCAGCAACACGGGAACAATCGCAGATGCACCACGTTGGCATTTGGACCCCCCATGGCAGGGCAGGGGGAGGTGACTATCACGTGACCCTTTCCGTAGTCCACGACGGCGCGTTCGATTCCAAAATCGGAAATGTCGACGAGTGTACTGCGTTGTTAGGTTTGTATCAGTCTTGTTGCCACAAGCTCACAAGGAATTTATACATGAGTTATCAAAAAATCGTTGATCATCCCAAGCAGAGTATTGAAGTTGGTGGTCTATCGTATCGGCTGTGGCGTTTGTCCGATGCCCAGCCCTCTTGCTCGCTCTCTCTACACCCCAAAGTTGTTATGACGAGCAATGTAGCAATGCTCATCGTCAGAAAGACGATTGCGAGTGAAGGAGGGCAAGAGAGACGATTTGGTGAACACAACATGGACCGAGTCGTCGAAGTTGAAGTCTAGGAAGCCCTTTGCATAGCAGTCTTCATCGCTCTAGACGCCCGCACAACTACGCCATCGAGCATGGCCAGCAAAGCATGCTTATCTCAGTCCGCTGTTCACATTCATTCGTACATTTCCCCCTCCTGTGTAGCGAAAATCCTCCCAAGGCTTATCTGTCAGTCAGCAGAAGCAAGCGTTGTACGCATTATTGCAGAGTACACACAAGACGCGGGATGCAAGCTGCTCCACCGCAGATGCGGCCCGCGGGGGGGGGGGGGGG
>JARJRV010000452.1:0-19286 GCA_030783925.1 Aschersonia sp. MBC 735 | reverse complement strand
CCCCCCCCCCCCCCCCCTCTTCTGGTACCGGCACTGCTACTCCTCCAAGATAACCCCCGTCACGATACCCACACTTCACAGCTAGGCTTCACAAATCACCGCCCACCCGTCACCATGATGCGAGCGGCACCCCAAATACCTCTGCGGCTGCTTCCGCGCTGCACTCTCCTCCTCCGATCAATACACGGCACGTCCGCCTCAGCCGCCAACGTCGCCGCGGTGCTCGGCGCAGGACCACCGCCCGAACCGCCCACGCCCGCGATCCGCAACACAACCGAGCGCATCCAGCGACGCCGCAAACAAGCCGACCTTCTACAACAAGCCAAGGTGATCCGCAACGCCAAAGACGGCAAGACAACAACGCTGCGCAAGCGCTTCTGGCGAGACGTCACCGTGCAAGAAGTCGAGGGTACTGCTTCCCCCGGGTCCTCAACCTTTCTAGAAATGTATGACCGACAACCGTGTTGACCATGACAACAGGCGCACTGCAAGTGTTTCTTGACACGCGGCCCCTGCGGCACCCTAAAAGCAAGGAAATCATCCGCTTGCCCAAATCCAAGGCGAACCTTGCCTTCGCCATTGCTCTCGAATGGGATACCCTGACGTCTGCGGCGCAAGCTACGAAGCAGCACCTCATCCCGCTGACGAGTCTCGTTTGCAGAGCGCTAGACATTGACCAGGACGTCGGTCGGATTCGGGAGGAAATCACCACCTCCGTCATGCGGTACCTGGATACGGACTCGTTGTTGTGCTGGGCGCCCCCGGCGGGAGAGTTCGATCTGCGCAACGACGCGGGCGAGTCGCTACGGGATGTGCAGAAGCGTACGACGGACGAGGTCGTGTCGTTTATGACGACGCATGTGTGGCCGGGTATTCGGCTCGAGCCGGTGCTGGATGGTGATGCCATCATGCCCAAGAAGCAGGCCGAGGGCGTGCGCGAGGTCGTGCAGGGGTGGGTGTCTGGCTTGACGGCGTGGGAGATGGCAGGCTTGGAGAGGGCGGTGCTGGCAGGCAAGAGTCTCGTTGCAGCGGCGCGCTTCGTTACCGAGTGGACCGAGGGTCCGATCAAGAAGCCCGACCTGTCAGAGGATAGCAGCACGTTTGGCGTGGAAGAGGCCGCGAGGCTGGTGAGCCTCGAGGTAGACTGGCAGGCGACGCAGTGGGGAGAGGTGGAAGACACGCACGACGTGAACAAAGAGGATCTGCGCCGACAGCTGGGCAGCGTTGTACTCTTGGTGTCGGGCACCGGGGAGTGACAGCAAGTGAGAGAAGTGGACTTGATTGAGTCCTGGCTTCTGTAGCAATATGAAATCATATTGGAGAAGCATCGTCTACCTAGAATAGGTTGCCGTCGACGACTAAAAGGGCGGCATTGTTACACAACATCATTCATAGTGTCAACCCCAACTTGCACATCTCACATTATTCTTGTCTTGTTGGATCTTGAAGATTCGAGGAAAATCGCTCGTATGCTAGCCCAGAGTTTCCCTCAAGCATAGGCTAAGAACGCCTCTTCGCTGTCATCCTAAGTCTCGGCTGCTGGCCAGGGTCAAAGCCTTCCAACAATGCGTCGTCAGCGGACTTTCCTGTCCATGCCCCGCTAGGCACTGGTCGTGTCGTCTTCGGAATAGTCTCCGAAAGATCAAACCATCCCCGCAGGCCGCGGCTCGCTTCGAGACCTCTTTTCTGTTCGTGAAAGAGGCCCTCAGCCAGCCAAAGCTGGTAGATTGGCGACTTGGCGGCAACTTGACCGAGCAGCCAGTCAAAGTAGAGCCCCATGATGATCAACACGGCACCAAGGACAAAGACAACGATCAGTGCGCGGAGATCAAAGTTGATGTGTTGACGCGCCGCTCGAGAACGCTGCGTGGAGCACATGGAGGTGAGGGCTTCCGTTCTCGACATCGGCTCGACAAAAGGATGCAGCCGCGGATCCGACGGACCGGCTGCATAGGCGAACATGTTCTTCTGTATACCTGCTAGCACAATGGAGAAAAGGTTTCTGACTTCTTTTTGCCAGTGGTCCTGGGGAAGTGCCGCCGGCTGCACGAAGTCGTTTAACGTGCGCGATGCCAGGAGGCTACTACCGCCTGCACCCTTCCAAAGAAAAGGGTCGAAAATGCTCGGAGCAGCTGCTAACAAGAAGCGGCCAGCAAGGAATACCGGGGCCGCGTGATTGGAGAGGCCGTCGATTGAAAACAAGGCGTTACTAAGACCGACGGCATCCGTTAGCGGAGTGCATTGGCCACTGACTGAAGGGAAGCAAAGCTGATGTTGCTCAGTGCATGCCAGGAAGGTCGCTGTGTAGGGGGCTGTGTATATCATCATAGGCGAACCGTCTGTCAAGTTCGAGGGTAAAGGTGAAGGGGAAGAAGCGCCAAATAGAGGGTCGTAGCTGGGTGCGTACGACCTGACCCCATTCGCGAGAATGGCCAAGAAGGAAAAGTCAGCGTCGGAGGCGTTGAATAACCGGGCATCCGGGATCCAGAAAGACGAGACGTTCAGCCGTTGGAAGTTACGGCTGCTAAGTAAGTTTCAGCATTTGACAGAGGCACCGTTGAAACAAGGAGGGAGGAAGAGAGGAAGAGACAATGTCTTACACAGTCGTGTAGGGGATGTGGAGATGTTGCTGGTTCGACGCGTATCGAAATGTGAAGTTACGGCCATCTTCATGACCGAGATCGAAGATCAACACTGATGCGTTGGGATAACCAGAGATCGAAGTCTCCGACTTGTTCGTGACGAACGGGCCACCGTAAAATGGCGAGCAGGTCGCAACTCTTCTGTACTGCACGCTTTCTGATGGTTTGGTGTTGATGCCGAAATCTCTGTTTGAGTCCAGCAAGCCTGTATCCAGCTGAAGTACGGTCGAGTTGGTCGTTATGCAAAGTTCGGGACTTGCCAGTGGGCATGGCAAACCCACCCTTTCGACGAAACCTAGGTATTGACGAGGTAATGTAGTGCAAGAAGGCGAGTCTTCCGAGCCGTAGCACTGCCGAACATATGCCTCGCTTTCGTCCAAACTCGCACGTTCAGTGGCGCGATACAATGCTACATGCTCTTGATCAGGCACGACCTTTTGTGGCGGCATCACTCGGCCGCAGTGGGATGAATGTGCAAGCAGGACCTGACTCGGTGAGCGAGTGTGGGCGTATGGCACAAAAAAAGCTGCCAGCGGCCACGAGACGAACAGCAGTATGGTGATGAAGAAATGAGGAATAGTGCGGACCAGAAAACGGCGATGGCGCCACTCGTAGACCAGCTGGACCAGAGAGGCGAGGGCTTCCGTTGAGCTGCTGCTGTTGCGTAGCAGCGCTTGCCGTTGGAGGTAGAAAACCTCGTCGCGCCTTGTCGGAATGCTCCATATCGCAAAGCGGCAAAAGGACCAAGTTGCATTGCCGACCAAGGTGACCCAGAGGACGAGAGCAGCAGCTAGAAAGCCTCCAGTCTTGAGGTCGAGCGTGAGGAGAAGCTTGCCCGAGGACTCATCCTTCCACGTCCCGGTGTAAATCTCCATGGTGAAAGCAATTTTGGGGGATCGATATGCGCCGCTACTTGTGTCAGACGCGCGAGGATGAAGAAACCAGCAAGCTGTTGATTTAATGAGCCTCTGTACAATTCAGCTTCCCCGAGAAACACTTCGCCGCGAGGCTGCTTCAAGGAGAGAGATTTGTTTTCGAGGTTGGGCAGATGAAACTAGACGTCGTTCATGGAATCTAGGTCGCGGCCAGGGACAGGCCTTGGGTCGTCTCGCCCAGCCTGGCCTTTGTCTCGGGCTGGCAGTCTTCCAACCGGCATCAGCAAAGCTCAAGAATAAGACACGGGCACGTAAAATAGCAGCTTCCCAAGCTGGTCGATGTGCCCCCGTGTCTTGTTGACCTGGGCAGCCAAGACTTTCCAACCTTCTATACAAAGTCCTGGTCACCATGCTTATCACTCTGGCACATGAGAGATACTTTGATGTCAGAAAGGAGCGTCGGTGACGGCTGGAGTATCGCGGCCGTCCATTGCGCTCTGGGAAGTGGCAACTGACAGGGGATGCTGCAGTCAACCTCGACGAAGTAACCCTCCACTCCTGGCGCTCGGTCGAGATGTCGATGGACTTTCCAAGCTCTTTTCACAAAGCTGACCCTCGCTCGGGTTTGGCAGTCTGCCCCTTGTATATGGTCTTCCGGCGTTATGTTCCATCTTTTTTGCAAGCAAAGTCTCGTCACGATAGTCGAGCGCGATACGGCACCGACCAACTACCTCGTAAAGTGCATCTTGACAGGTTCTGGCTCGTACAAGTCGGCTGTCACACAAGAGGAGAGGGCGTGGTTCGTTCTGACAGCAGTCCGTAAGCAAATCTGAACGGGGGCAAGGATTTCCTCTGACCGAGTCAGCTCCTGATTCGTCGGCCGCCTTCGACTTCCGCCAATGCGTTGGAATCCTCCAGGATGGTCATTTCTTCAAATCAATAGTCTGTGCGATGGTCCCGCTCCCTCCCCATCTTGACAGTCCTCAAAAAGACCATCTCGACGGTGACTTGGTCGGCGACCTCGGAGTCGGGGTCTGCAACGGGAGGCAAAGGCTCGACAACGGCAGGACTGTCTGTTTGGCCGACTTTGTACGGAGTAATCATTACGGAGTAATTGACTGGGTAATGTGGACTCGGCGGACGCTTGCCTAGCCTTGGCAAACATGATGTCACCTGTTAAGTCGACCCAGAGGAGAGACCTGCTTCTGACTGTCTCTCATCGACGTTTTGAGTGCACTGCGCCGTTGGCGACGATCATGTGTTACGTTTGGGCAGAAAGAAGATCACAGGTTCGATTCCGGGCGCTGCGTGACTTTTTGTTTTTGCTTATCGCCCCCTTTTCTTTCCACTTTGCCGCTGCATGTCGCCCTCTCTTGGTGGTTTTCCTCTTTTTCCCTCTTCTTCTTCATTTCATCTTTCCGACTTCAATTTCCCCGAGCGACCATAAAGACGGCCCACGACGCACCGTCTTCAAGCAGCCTTGGTCTGCTGCTCTACTCTCTTGTGGTGACTGCCATTTTAAACGCGAAATTGCCCACGGTAGGCCATACGCCGCGCCAGGATGCAATGGCGACGATCTTGTACAACAGGCAGGACATCAGCGCATATGGGAGACTTTTGGGCGATGAAGCACGTCCAATTTGGGAGCCTCCCCCGGGCAGCGAAAGGGCAGTAAAGCCTCACTTCTGATCCAAACTGTGCCAATTCTGCAACAATTCAAGTCGTCGACGAATGCCGGCGATTGCTCCCTTGTCGGAACCTCTGCGAGCTCAAGACGGGACGGGGCGGCGGCATGATTGTCGCTTGCGGGAGCGGCATTGTTCGTGCAACTTGCAAGTCCGGGTCTGCAAAGCCGAGGCAGCCACTGCGACAATTGTGGAGGCGGACCCAAGTCATTTTGAGCAAGGCGTCGCGATGGAGGCCAGTTCTGTCATTGCGAAAAAGAGACCTAGCCCGTGCTGGAGTCGCACGTGAAATCGCAATGGCCGACGTTCGGTTTGCAGCCGTTGTCTCGCGGCTCATCGCTCGTCACTCGTCGAGCTGCACACCGCGTCGTCGACTCTTGTTGCGACCTTGGGCATTCTAGCCGACACGAGCGACAACGACACATCACCACGACTGCCTCCAGACATGGTTCGTTGAGCGCTCAAGTCACAACGAGCAGGCACACCAGTCCATGCTGACAAGTCCACTAGTACCAGACCATACAGAGCATCCCGAGCTGGGAGGACCTGCGACCAGAGGTTTTGCAGATAGGAAGACCGCACTTGTCGATATGGGAATATCTAAGGCTGGTGGTCAAGGCCACGACAATCAGTATGTCCCTGTGATTCTGGGCGAAAGCCGACAGACAACCAAGTGCAACAGTCACTCACCACACACCTTCTAGTCCCCTTGCGCATGGCCCTGTACATTCTTCGCATCGTGTATTTTTCCGCTCGCCGCAGGTACAATATCAAGTACTACGTCTTCTGTGCCATTGTCGATGTCGTCTTCAGCACTTTCAATGATCGCGAGATCCAGATCTATTCCAATCCCACCATCGACGCCTACCACTCGTGGTTGAACGGCAAGTTGGGCCGCACCAAAGAGCCTCTGGCTCGCCAGAGTCTGGTGCACGACATTCAACGCCTCGGCGACGCGGGCGGCTCCGTGGCATGGCTGGGCAATCGGCGCAAGGCGGACAAGGTCGTCTTGTTTCTCCATGGAGGTGGTTTCATAGCCCCGGCGCTGCGCGGCCACTTCGAGTGGTGCTGGAACGCATATATCCAGGCGGGCAGGGAGGCGGGCATCGAGATCGCCGTCGGTTGCCTACAGTACACGCTTCTCAACGGCGGCAGATTTCCCGTGCCTCTGATGCAGGCCACCGAGGCGCTGGGCGAGATCCTCGCTACCGGCATCCGCCCCTCGAACGTCTTCATGGGTGGTGACTCGGCCGGAGGGAATCTCAGTGTGCAGGTACTGAGTCATCTGCTCCATCCGCATCCAGAAATCCGCCACGTGGAGCTGTCAGAGCCGCTGGGCGGCGTCTTCCTCGTGTCGCCATGGCTCAGCAACAACATCCTGAGCGACTCCTTCATGCGCAACGACGGTCACGACATGATCTCCACCGGAGCAATGGATAAGCTCGGCAAAGCCATGTACGGCGAAGACCTCATCAAGGCATACAAGGCCGAGGTTCTCGCGGGTAACTTCTCCGCCGCCAATGCCTACATGACGCCCCTGGACACGGTTGAAACGTGGCTTGACGGCATTGAACGTACCACTCGCAGCCTCTACGTGTCGGTGGGCAAGAACGAAGTCATGTACGACCATGGTGTCCGCTTCGTCAGCTTGCTGAGACGGCGCAACGCGCTGTGCCGAATCAGGTTGGACGAGGCGTCAAGGGAGGCCCACGATTTCATCCTCGTCGAGAATATCTTCAAGCAACCCGGAGACGCGACCGCACGGATGAAGGATTGGTTCAAGGCAGAAATCTCGGCATACTGAGGCGTCTGTGTGTGCGAAGGTTTTTGAAAGCCCTGGTCAGAATGGCTCAATCGAGCTCCTGGGACCTCGTGGTACTGAGTCGCCGGAGCACCGGCTCATGTTAAGGCAAAAGTCGGCGGTGAGGCAGCGTATTATGCCCTTTCCAAAAGACGAAACGATGAGGGTCGAGCTTCCTTGTCGCCCGAATGGCGCATTGTGCTATCGAATGTAAAATTGTGAGGAGAAAAGACCTGTCATTGCTCCTCTGGCGCAGATGTAATATTATTTCAGCGATTGTTTTCTGATAAAGCGCCGAGTCGCGGCGGTACACTTGATTATGCATCAAACATACCCCCTTTGGCTGACATGCGCGCACCTCTTCGGGCAATGCACTCTCCGCCTTATTGATGCTGAGTATCCGCGAGTGACGCAATTCTCGCTAATTCCATGGAGCATGCCAACTCCAACTCATAGTACTGAGCCCCGCGTTGCCAAGCAGGACAGTGTTCGCATTTGAACGGAACCGTTTGCAATTCGAAGGCCGCTTCTTGAGGTTCATAATCTCTGCCACTCACCAACTGAGGATGATTCCTTCCCCAACGAATCGCGAGATTTATCGTAACATTGTCGAAAGGACCCTTCCAATCCTGTGACACGACGAGCCCCCCAGTTGACATTAGTAGTTGTGTGATTGCATCCCCAAGCCTCCGTTTGGCAGCTTCCATGGCAGTAGTGCCAAGCCGGTTTGGGACAGCGTTGAGTCAATCGAGAACAATAACGTCCCATGTGTAGTCGCAAGGTGGAGTACGGGTGCATAGATAGCGTGGCGGTTTATATAAAGCCAACTTGATCAAGACAACGGCTTCCTGAATGATTGAGCGAAAATCACGAAACAGGTCATGGTGGCAGGTTTTACGCGGTCCTGGAGCATCGCGGCAGGTGCGAGAGGCCAGACTGCCAACTACGTCATCAACAGTCAGTCCTACAACAACACCAAAGGAGCCCTCTCGTCAAGTCGGCTCTTCGCTCTCTATCTGCCGACCATGAAAGTAATCAAACTCATCTTGGCACTGCATATAAATTGCTGTGTTTGATGCCAGCCAGGGCATACGTTTTGCTATCATCGCCTGCCTGCGCTCATTCCTATTCGCTTCATATCAAGCACCAAATGTCGCGGGCTAACAGGAAACACACGAGTCACAGCCAACTTTCGCTGCACTTGACTTCTTGCATAATGACGTTTCCGTGGATGTCTTAAGGTCCCCCAGTTCTGGCCTCATTGCCGTTGATCAGACGTGCTGGCGCAGCGCGACCGTAATCCTCGCGAAATCCGGAGGGCATGTCAGGCAGATGTGTAGACTTTGTTTCGCACCAATCTCGGGGGCAGCAACCTTGATGTGTTTATAATCAAGTTTTGGTGCGGATGTGAGTGTGGTCTGGCCAAGCCCTCACAGACACAATTGTGAATGGCGAGGGTGTGCAGGGATAGAAGGGCGCTGTCTGTCAGCCGAGGTCCTACAACATTCGCCTCAATTTTGTAACCTTCTGTTTAAGCGCTGATGCTGCATCATGGTCACTGAGTCGACGCTAGTTTGCGGTTCTGACGAGCACAGCCCCTTGACGGAACGCACGGCGCCAAGATTGAACTGGGACGGCGGGAATGAAGAAACCAATACGTAAGAGGGCGTGGCGAGTGCGATTCTGAGCCTTGTTCCCAGACTGATGGGAGAAGTTGATCCCTTTATGGCCGGTATCTCCACGTGCTGGACGTTTCGACAGGAGCAATCAAAGGCAAAAGAGGCTGTGGAGAGGTCGCGGAGGATTACACTTCTCGAGGCGCAGTGGAGCTGAAAAGAGCAATCCTGCAAGATCTTCGTTCACATCGACTTCAAGATGAAAAGGAAGAGGGGAAATAGTCTTCAGCCGTTCGGCTTGGCGTGGATGGGTCGAGTCAAGTCACGCTTACCCGGATAATCTGCGCTGCTTACTTGACAAAATTCATGAAGCCGCACAATAGCAACGCGGAACCGGGGGCCCATTGCTTGTACCCAGCCCGAGTGGAGAGAAAAGGCACTACTAGTGGTGTGGAGGGCACAGCCCAGTTATCCCCCAGTCTGACCCTTTGGGCAAATAGCCGTGGAAACCATCATGAGAAATGGGACAGCCCATTCGCAGTCACTGCAAGGATGTAATCCTGTTGCGCTTTGGCGGCGGCATACATCAGTACATGCGAAAACTAGTGCAGAGCGGGCAGGGCTCGCGCTAAAATTAGCAGATGATACTGATGCAAAAATTGAGGGTGGTGAGGCGCAGTCATGCGCGGGCTGGGGTGGGAAGGCACGCGGATGTAATGGATTTTGTTGGTGAGCCTGTGATGACGACAATAAGCGCACTTTGTGCTTCGTACTCCGTCCTCCATACTGACAATCTGGATCGTCACGGTTTGTTGCGTGCAGTGAACGTGCACAGTAACACCGAGGGCTGCTCACCACGGTGCTCCGAACTGTAGCATACGAGCCAGTCTTGGCGCTTACGGACGCGATTCCACAAACAAACCACGCTTGCTTATTCTAGCGCTCGTTCGCGTGGGAGTTCAACGTCGTCATCATTTGACGCAGTCTGGCGCTTTCGGAAAGGAGTTGGCCAAAAGTGACTGTGATATTATGTGCACATGGGCGCAGCTGGTGCGATCCTTGGTCTCAACATCGGACGGAAGTTGGCCTGGCCGGTGACGAGAAGTGGATGACGTGCAAGGGGGTGATGACCAGCTGCCTGTCCACAGCTGCGCTGTCGGCTGGCGTTGTGCTGAGTTCTTGTCCTTTATTCAATCCGTCTCCTCGACAATTGAGTGGCAGCTGGCGGCTAGCGACAATGTGCAAGTCGAGCCAGCCGCTGTAGCCTGTAGCGGCGCAGCCACCAGTTATATATGCACGAAAGCTCACTTGTTCAGAAGATGGGAGTTTGGAATAAAAATCGGCTTTTTACTCCGTATTCTCATGCTTCTCATCCCCCATCTCCGCTCCGACTGGAGATATCGACAAGGGCATGCATTTTCCCGCCCTGTTCCAAATGCCGGCCCCCCTCCCGAAACGTGAAATCCAGTGCGACCAATCAATCCCAACGAGCCCCCACTCGCAGCCAGAGACCCGAGGCGTTCATCGACCCACCACACCTGGGCGCCAAGATGTTTCCAGGCGGCCCGGCTTTAGGCCTGGCAACTGCCCATCGAGCTCGTCCGGTCCGATCAAGCTCTCAGGTTCCAGCTCTCTGACTGGTGACATCACCCTGAGCGGGTCGATCTCGGCTTGTCCACAGCGGCTCACAGCGTCAAAGTTATCTTGATTTGCCGACACGGTGGCATGGCTACCTACCTGGGTAAGAATGGCTTGGGCTTGGCGTCCCCGGGGCGCTTCCATTTGCTTGAGAAGAAAGCTATGGAGAGAGATTGCCCCATCCGTCGTTACCCAATCCTGCGTCCATAGCTCAAACAGACGCCTCGTCGAGACGGCAAGAGCGACGTTTTATCCTGTGCGGAAACATAATATGCACGCCTAGCGCGGACTCGTAGTTATCCGTCTACATGGTGCACCTTGTCGAGTGCCTGAAGGCAAGTGTACCTGAACGGGTGGTAGTAACGAGTGCTCCGTGCTTTTCGGCTCCTTGGCCATCCATGGATTAGCCATGCCGTGAATGATCCTAACGTGTACGCGTGTCTGCGCTTGACTTGCATGGAAGCATGTTTCGGTATTCGTCTTCCTTGTCGCCCCCCTTTCTTCTGCCCATCTTAGCAAGATCATCTTTCCTTTCCTTTCTGCACCAACTTCTTCTCCGTATATTGCAAAGAACAACAGCGTTTCTCCATACGTATTTTTCGGTTGCCTTCACTCGTTTCTTGTTAGACGGACGTGTTCGCTACGAATTGCTTTTTATTAGCTCTATTTTGCATCTGCTTCCCCATTTTTGGCTTCATCTCATTCTTCTAAAGGCAATCATTTTTTCTTTCAACTGCAAACATCTTCAGAGGGTTCAGGCTCTTCCACGTCTTTTCGACGTGCCACGAGCCCGCATCGACATTCCTCCCTTCCACGATCGATCACGGTCCACCGTGTGAGCGATGCGGTCGGTTTCTCTTGGAGCTGCGGCGTTCGCGCTGCTCTCCGAAATATCTGTCGTCTCAGCACAAGAAGGCTTGATTAATAGCTATGCAGAAGCTGTTAGAGGAGAAGGATTTCTTGCTGTCCCGGTCGGAACTGTTGATCGGCCTGCAAGCTCAAAACGTGCTGAAAAGGCCTTCGAGGACCAGCTCTACAACAAGGAGTTTTTCTATGCCACCGAGGGTGAGTAGTGGAAAGCCCATAATTTAAGTGAGGGGGAGGGGGGCAGAGACAAAATTCCGGCAGACTGGTTGAGGGCAAGGAATTTGATGACAAGACTGACTTGTGGAATTTTCTTTCGCTTTATAGTGGATTTAGGAAACCCCTCGCAACGGGTCACTGTCTTGGTCGATACGGGATCCAGCGAACTCTGGGTAAATCCAGACTGCCGAACCACGAAAACAAAAACGCAATCGCAACAATGTGTCAAGTTTGGCAAATACGACCCCTCAAAGTCCAAAAACGCCATCGGCCCATTCGGACAGGAACAACTGAACTATGGCGATCCGTCTGACAAAAGTACACAGACTTCGGCTACCATCCAATACTGGGCTGATGCAGTTGCACTCGGGGGCGCCAAGATCACCAATCAGACATTCGGTGTGGTAACTCAGAGCAAAGGCCAGTCTCAGGGAATTATCGGCCTGGCTCCCGATCTGAAAGCTGGATACGGTAGCAATGGGCCTTACAGCTTAGTGCTCAGTTCTATGGCTTCGCAGGGTGTGATAGCCAGCCGCGTCTACGCTCTCGACTTGCGACACTCGGACAAGCAGACTGGCGCTGTCATCTACGGCGGCTTGGACAAGAGCAAGTTCATCGGCACTCTGGAGAAGCGTCCGATTGTCAAAGGAATCGGCGGTGAATTCCGGCTTGCGACAGAGTTGACCAGTGTCGGCGTGACAGGATCGTCGCAGAGCAGTACGAAAGTCACGGGTAAAGACGCCAACGTGATGCTCGACTCGGGCACGACCATTTCCAGAGTGCGCCGCGCCGTGGCCAAGCCTATTCTCAGTGGCCTCGGCGCCAAAGATGATGGAGAAGGCTATTATCAAGTCCCCTGCTCGCTACAACAGTCTGGTGGCAGCGTCGATTTCACATTTGGGCAAAAAATTCTCCGGGTCCCACTGAAGGACTTCATCCTGAATTTGGGCAACCGGAATACCGTTTGTTATGTTGGCATGGTTCTTACCTCGGACCAGCAAATTCTGGGCGACAGCGTGCTGCGGGCGGGCTACTTTGTGTTTGACTGGGACAATCAGCAAGTACACATTGCACAAGCAGCTGATTGTGGCAGTAATGACATCGTCGCCGTTTCGACAGGATCTGATGCGGTACCATCAGTGACGGGCAACTGCAAAGACAGCGATGCTGCGTTTACCGGAGGCGCTGTAAGTTCAAGCGGCCCTTGCCATCTGTTCATTCGCTCGCATATGACCGGACCCCTCCTATCCACACAATCCACACACGCGAAAAAGTCTAACAAAAGCCTCAGTTACAAGCTACAGCAAGTGGCGAAAGCCTGCCCACAAAGGCATACACGACGGTGTACACAGTCACGTCTTGTCCCGAATTCGATCCGTCGTGCCGGCTCAACGTGGTGACGACACAAGTGGTACCGGCAGCGACAGCCACGGGCGCAAAAGACAACGCGGGAGCTCGCTTAGATGCATTGAGCGGCGTCATGATGGCAATGGGAGTTCTAGCGATGGCATTCAATGGCATGTAGTTGATGCAGCCACTTGATGCACACGTATGGAGTCATGGGCTTGATGAGTCTGATATAGAATTTTCTTCATGAGCATAGTAGGAACACACATGTACATATGTAGATGATGGCATGTTTGCACAATATCGGACATGATATTTGACAAGACGACGACGTCCGGGGATTGAATGACTGCGAATGTCAGACGCCTGCGCGCAACAACGTGGCCCTGAGACAGGTGCAAAAGGCCGGGCGCCTTGCTTGCGGTTGGACTCCACCGCCAATGCGAAGGCATTGTTTCTTGGGCAGGTACAGTCAATAATGACGAATCTACGCCCAAAAGAAAACGGTCGAATGCCTCACAGCAGTGGCCCTTTGAGATGATGATGATGATGAAGAAGAATAAATGAGCACGAGCCATGCTGTCGGAAGCGACGTAACTGCTCTGGAGAAGAACCCGTAACGGCACTTGTGGGTTCGAATAGATGACGATCTGGCCATCGGGGGCGGGATGATCCACACGTGCGGTGTTTGGGGGGAAGGAGCAAGGGCTCTCCTCGTGTGCGGCGCCGCCCGGCCACGGCGACAGCAATCTAAGTAGTGGGGGGGCCAGAAGAAAGAGGGGCGGGCAAGCAGAAGCAGGAGCAGCGCAGGCGGAGGGCGGGGGCGTCGGCGTTTTCACGCCCGAGCAACGGACACATCATCACCTCATACGTTTCTCGAGCATAAACGTACATTCAAATGGCGCATCCATCTCGCATCGCATCTGCCAGATACTTTTCTCAACCAGCAATGCAGTGTCACCATGGTGTTCGTGCCGCCCGCCTCAACGCCCGCTCTCCCAGGTTCGTGCATGCCATGCATGCCATCTGCCACGCCGTTTTCTTCTCCCTCCGTTTGGCGCGTGGCCGAACAAAGTTTCAAGACGCCCTCCCCCGCTGACATTCCTGCGCAAAACCCAAGAGCTTCCTGATGCGATCACGGTCGAGGAATTTGTCAATAACCCAAAATTCGGTCGTTTCGACATTGCTCGGGCCAGACATCCCTATCTATGCGGGCTCACGGGCTCGAGCAGGAGCGCCGCCCAAGTTGCCGAGCGGACTGACTGGCTGGCGCGTGCCATTGCGAAGCGCCTCGACTTCAGACCGACCGAGGGCACGGAGTGGGACAGAGTTGTCTGTGTGTACTCGGTCAACACGGTATGGGCTGCACGCACGACTTCCTCTTTCCCACGACGGCATGGGTGGAAGGAGGAGAGCCCGAGATGGTGAGAGAGAGGTACAGACTCTGACTCGGTCTTATAGATAGACTATGTCCTTTTGACACATAGCGTTCACCGCCTGTCTGGCATCGTCACCCCAGCCAGTGCAGCCTATTCTCACGAGGAAGTGACGCATCAACTCCGCTCGTCCGCCTCTCGAGCCATCTTCACATGTGTTTCCCTCCTCGGCAATGCCCTCGAGGCGGCCGAGGCCGTCGGCATCTCCACAGACCGCATCTTTCTCCTGCCTGTGCCAAACGCACCTCTGGATTCCAGATTTGCTTCCCTAGAGGACCTGGTCACCGAGGGCAAACGCCTTCCCAAGCTCGAACCGCTGCGATGGACCAAGGGACAAGGCGCCAGACAGACGGCCTACCTGTGCTATTCCAGCGGCACATCGGGCTTGCCTGTGAGTACAACGATAATCGTTCTTTCTTCCAGGGTCAAACAAACGCCTAGCTTCAAGACTGATGGCATGATAGAAAGGCGTGATGGTGTCTCATCTCAACATCATTGCAAACATCCTGCAAGTCAGCCTTGCCGACTCGTTCGCGCGCAGGCAACTCAGCTTTGAGACGCAGAGTGTGCTCGGCGTCTTGCCCTTTAGCCACATCTACGGGCTCGTGCTGGTCGCGACGCTCGCTCACTATTGCGGCGACCAGGTGGTCGTGCTCCCCAAGTTTGAGCCGGACAGCTTCCTCAACTCCATCCAGCAATACAAGATCGAACAGCTGAGCGTGGTGCCGCCCATGGTCATCTTCCTCGCCACAAACAAGGACAAGGTGGCACGCTACGATCTCAGCAGCGTGCGCTTCGTCTACAGTGGCGCGGCTCCGCTCGGGTCGGAAACCGTGGACGATATCTTGAAGATGTTCCCCAAGTGGCACGTCGGCCAAGGCTACGGTAAGACGGCATCGTGGACCGTCTGAACGCTGACAGTGTGCGGGCCGCTGCTAATGGGTGGACTTTGATGCAGGAATGACGGAAGCCTCGCCTGTCATCGTCACCACTTCCGAGGTCGACACGCTCTCGGGCTCTTCAGGCTGTCTCCTGCCCGGGTCCAAGGCCAAGATCATAGCCGCAGACGGCCAGGAAGTGACGACGCTCAACACGCGCGGCGAGCTGCTCTGCCAGTCGCCGTCGGTCGTGCTCGGCTACCTGCACAACGAGAAAGCCAACGCCGAGACGTTTGTATGGCACCAAGACGGCCGCTGGCTCCGCACAGGCGACGAGGTCATGGTGCAGAAATCCCCCCTCGGCCACGAGCACTTCTTCATCACCGACCGCATCAAAGAACTCATCAAAGTCAAGGTTGTCTGCCCCCTCCCCCCCTCAGATACGCAAAGCTAATTTCTCTTCCCACCTCCAGGGCCACCAAGTCGCCCCTGCAGAACTAGAAGCCCACATCCTCGCACACCCGCACGTGTCCGACTGCGCCGTCATCCCCATCCCCAACCCCCGCGCAGGCCAAGTCCCGAAGGCCTTTGTCGTCAAGGCCCCGTCAGCGAGCACTCTGTCGGATTCCTCCGTCGCCGACACCATCATCAAGCACGTACAGCGCCACAAAGCCCGCTACAAATGGGTCAAGGAAGTCGAGTTCGTCGACGCCATTCCCAAGAGTCCCAGCGGCAAGATTCTACGGAGGCTCCTGCGGGACCAAGAGCGCCTAAAGCCCCGTGGGAAGCTGTGAGATGCCGGATCCTCGGGCGGCAAGCACCACAGCATCATGTAGTCGCAGCACCAGATTGCTCAATCCAATGCTTTGGTTCCAGTCGTGCTCGTCCATGGTGCAGGCAATGGCGTGTTTGATGCAGGGCCGCGCTTGTCGCTGACGTGGTGAACTGTAATTTGTCCGATGGCCCAACTACGGCACAGGTAGTAGTCTTGACTGCGAGCCTCCCCAATCAAAGTGAGCTGTGCTCCTGATCTCTAGCCGTGTCTTTCCACTGGGCTCCACGATGTCATCTTCCCCATTGAAAAGCCCTTGACTCAAATAGGCTCATGTCTACTGCATTCACAATTCAAGTGTCAAAGTATATTTGAGGCGACGGCTTCAAAATTGACATTAAAATTACAGAAATCCAGTCCTGTATCCACATCAACTGGTATCCATGAATGCCTGCCCTGTTCGGGAATACCCCATCCACACGGCCGCGTTTCATCTTCGTGCTTGCTATCCTATGTAGTGTGCAAATGATTGTATGGGACAATGTCCAACCTGGACGACAAATGAGAGAAAAATGTACAATGTGCTTCTGTGACTGCGTCCATAGGCCCTGGCTTGTTGCGCAGATGGCATATTGCATCACGTTCCGCACTACCAAGGGCGGAAAGATGGGAATCAGAAAGTAGGCTAGCTTCTGTGTATATACACTGTTTGTATACCCTGAGAAAGGGAATTGAGACGAAATGTGAAGACTCAACGCCTGCCATGGTGGCAGGCAAGTCAAGTCGCTCAGGCGACCATTCACAGGGCGGCGAGGAAGGCGATGGCGGCGACCGCCATGCCGGCACCGACGCGGTGGGCGCCAGCAACCTGTGGCATGAAGTTGGTGGGAGCCGGCCTGATACTACTGGTACCGTTGATGGGCTTGATGGTAGGACTGACGCCACCCTGGCCAACCTGGCCGGGCTTGCTATCGCTGGCGCCCCCGGGGCTGGCACCGCTGGCACCGCTGGCACCGCTGGTGCTGTTCACGCCATCGATAGAAGGAGTCTTGGTTGGCTGGACACCGTTGCCGGCAGAACCAGGCAATTGGATATTGGGAATGGTGACCTGCGACTCGACCAACTCAGTTGTGCCCTTGATCGTGACTGTGTCTGTGTAGACCACAGTGACCAACTGGAGGCCCGGGCCCTCGCCCGAGTGTTCCGTGTTGTTGGGAGCAGCGTCGGCAGGAAACATATCTTTGATCTTGTCCACCACGGTGACGATGTAAGGGTTCTTGGGAATGAACCCACCACACATGCCGAGAAGGAAGACGCTGGCTGCCTGCACAATACTGTTGCTCGCAGCGTGGGCACCAAAACAGGTTGCCAGATCTTCGAGGATGTCTTTGTCGGGGCAGAAGCAATCGACGTTTTGCGTGTTGTTGCATTTTCCCACCACGAACGTCACGAGGCATTGAGGAACAATGTCAGGATAAGGCTGGATGTCAGTCTCGTTGGTGTTGCCGCCAACAGGGCTGGAGCCGCTTGCAGTTTCGGGTTTCTTGTTATGGGAAGGGCAGGAGCCGCCTCCAGGGCGCTTGTCGCCGGAAGGGTTGGGGCCAGTTCCGGCCTCAGTGTTGTTGCTGCCGGAAGGGCTGGATCCGCTGCCAACCTGGGTGTCATTGCCGCCGGCAGGTCTGGGGCCAGTTCCGCTCTCGGTGGTGTTGCTTCCGGAAGGGCTGGATCCGCTGTCAACCTGGGTGTCATTGCCGCCGGCAGGTTTGGGGCCAGTTCCAATCTCAGTGTTGTTCCCTGAAGTGTTGTCAGGGTTCCCGGCGGCGGTGGGCACGGCCGGCTTGCATGATTCATCACATGTCGTCAAGATCGTGACGGTTTGAGGTCCAGTCAAGCCACCGCACTCGGAGATATGATCGCCGCAAAACGTCGACTTGACAATGGTCGTGAACACAGGCACGTTGACAGACATTGTTGTAGTCATATCGGTAGGCTTGATCGTCTCATCACTGGTTCTGGTCGGGGCACTGGGAAGAACCCCAATGCCGGGCTTGTCATGTGTTATGGTGACAACCTCTCCGTCAGGGCCCGTATGTGTCTCGGTGACTGTGACAGCTGGCCCCGTCTCCGTCTTGGTAGAAGTCGTGGTAGTCTCAGACGTCTCAGTGGTTACAACACCGCCGCCAGGGACACTGCTGGTGTCGGTGTCGGGAATACCGGGCGGCTCGGGTCCTTTAGGCTTGCATACCCAATTGACCTCGCCCCACCGGATTTTGCAATTGTCTTCATCTTCGTGTTCCTTGTCCAAAACCTTGTCCAAGAGGATTGTCAGACTGACGGCTCCAGGGCAATTCCTGTTTTTGATGATGTTTTTGCCCTTATGGCAGACGGACTTCTCTATGCACTCCCGTCCCTCCGTTGAGGTGTAGACGAATTTCAGCAACACGCTGTATTCAACCCAGACAGAGAAAGTTTTGATGGTGAATCTCTTGGGAGGCCCTGGTATCGCGACATCGGGCGGCCCTGGTCGTGGCTTGTCTGGCCTTTCTGGCGTGCTTGGTGTCTCTGGTGTCTCCGGTTTCCCCGGTTTCCCCGGTTTCCCCGGTTTCTCCGGTCGTGTTGGCTTGCCTGGCTCTTCTGGCTCTTCTGGTTCTTCTGGCTCGTCTGGCTCGTCTGGCTCGTCTGGCTCTTCTGGCTCTTCTGGCTCTTCTGGCTCTTCTGGTTCGTCTGGTTCGTCTGGTTTCCCTGGAGGCTTTGGGTAGCCTGGCTTTCCCGGCTTGCACTCAGGACAACCCGGTCTGCCTGGTCTCCCCGGTCTCCCTGGTCTCCCCGGTTTCCCTGGTCGTGGTGGTTCTTCTGGTTCTTCTGGCTCGTCTGGCTCGTCTGGCTCTTCTGGCTCTTCTGGTTCGTCTGGTTCGTCTGGTTTCCCTGGAGGCTTTGGGTAGCCTGGCTTTCCCGGCTTGCAATCAGGACAACCCGGTCTCCCTGGCGTCCCTGGCGTCCCTGGCGGCCCTGGGTAGCCTGGCTTTCCTGGCAGCCCTGGGCGCCCTGGAGACCCTGGCGGTCCTGGATGCCCTGGCGTTCCTGGTGGCCCTGGGTAGCCCGGCTTTCCTGGCAGCCCTGGGTGCCCTGGAGACCCTGGCGGTCCCGGATGCCCTGGCATTCCTGGTGGCCCTGGGTAGCCCGGCTTTCCTGGCAGCCCTGGGTGCCCTGGGTGCCCTGGAGACCCTGGCGTTCCTGGCAGCCCTGGCAGCCCTGGATGCCCTGGAAGCCCTGGAAGCCCTGGATGCCCTGGCGGCCCTGGCGGCCCTGGCGGCGGCTTGGGTGGTGGTATCCCGCCCCCAGGTGGCATGCCCGGCATGCCCGGCATTCCCGGCATTCCCGGCATTCCTGGCGGCCCTGGTGGGTGTGGACGGGGGTTGCATATTATTTGGAGCCCTTGGTCTGGCAACTTTCCGCAGTTACCGAAGAGTCCGCCGCCACCAAAATGCCCGCCCCCAATGCCACCCCCAATGC
>JARJRV010000448.1:0-64406 GCA_030783925.1 Aschersonia sp. MBC 735 | reverse complement strand
CCCCCTCCCCCTTCTCGGCCCCGCGCCCTCCACAAGCAAGTGGATCCGCCATGAACTCGTCCAAGAAACGGCAAGGTGAATAACGTTAAAAGAATGAATTGATCGATGCGTCGCAGTCAAACAAACATCCTACATATGTATGATACACAGATCAGGCTTCAGGAGCTACGTCGCCAAATGCAATTCTCATGTGCATCTATGATACAACGCCACGCTGAACGTCCGTCATCCATCTATAGGACATTTGTATCCCGGCTCCCGTCCCACATGATCATCATCTTCTCTCTCCTGCAGCGAGTCTAGACAGCTTTGGTGGTATATGTGCCGGCAGGCCAAAACGACTAGAGGCCCCAGGGCTGAGTCCTTGCCAGCAGCACCCATGCCAGCCCCCACTGACATGCTGGGGGTTCTGACTTCGAGACATTTACCTTTGTCTTTGCCGTCTGTTTCGCCCGTTCCGCCATTTGTTCGTTCCGTGAGACGGAGCCTTCTCTCTCTTCGAGCGGCATCTTCCACAACTTGCCGTTCTTCCCAGGCCTCAAACACAGAACTCCCGGCCACACCAGGACCCCAGACCCGCCGATTACAAGCTTCGCATGTCGAACCTCTGGGCCTCCATCCGCGAAGTCTGAGCTGCACTGATCTATTCACGCTGACGAATAAGCTCTTCTCCAAAAGTCGATTCGAAAGTCTCAGAATCGATTCCTCGTATGCATATGCTGCGAAGATGGAAGCTAAGACTCCGCGAAGATCAGCCAAGGTTGGAGACGAGGCTGCCGCGTTTTTCAAGAATGCGCGAAGGATGCGGAGAAACGGTATGTTGCTGCTCACGTTGGACTGCGAATGGGATCCCATCGGCGTTTTTTCACGATCCGAAGTTGCGGTAAGAAGTGCCGTGAAGGTGTGCTGGACGAGGGAGCGGTGCAATGTCGATGCGGTCTCGTCTTCCGACGCTAGGCGTCTGGTTTGCATCTGCAGAGGCGATGAAAGCTGTCGAGTCACCAACACGCACGTCTCAATCAATGTCAGCCACAGCGATTCGTCGGCAGTCAATGTACTGGCCGCGGGGTCCTTGTCTCTCTTGACAGCGCCATTCTGGTCAGATATTTTGGTCTGACCCTGGCACAACCAAATGCCCACGTGAACATATTTTTGGAGATCTTGCAGGAGGTCCAATACCGCCGTCTGTCCATGATCATCGTCACACAGATCGTATTGCTGGCTCAATACACTTTGTAATGCTGATTCGAGTGTGAACAAATGCGCAATCAATCGATCCATGGCTTCACCGACTTGGCCGTCCCGCGCCATGAGAATAACGGCAGCGTCCAAAACGCCCGTCTCTTCCATTATAGGTAGCAGTGTATCCAGGCGCAAATTCGTAGCCAAATTTGTATTGACAAATTCGGAGACGCGCGAAGGATCGAATCTGCACATGAGCTGGACGTAATGTTCCACGAGCTCCTGGGTAACCTGATTTCTCTCCATATCGATAGCCTTCCTTGGCTCGATCAGAGCCTTGAGATACGCAAATTGCAGTTCAGCGTCATCCTCCGCAGACTCGACCATGTGCTGATGGATGGACATCGGTTGAAGTGCAAGAGTCTCGGCTGCTCGTTGCGCGTCAAGTGCCATGAGGTTTCGCGCTTGCTCTTGTATGACTAATTGTACCTCTTGCCGTTGTCGCGTGTCGAGGTTTCCTGGTCGTAGACAGTCTGCAATACAGTCAAAGACAGAATCTTGATCCTCCACGTCTTCAAAGTACGACGCAACGAGTTTGCCATACTGCTGCTCAGCACGGAAGATTCGTTTCAAAATTCGATAAAAGCCTGCTTTCTTGAACAATGGCATGAAGGACGGTAGGTCTGATGGCTGATGGACAGACAGCAAGTATTCTGCGCTCAACTGCGCGTCATCGGCCAAATCGTCTCCAGGATAATTACAAATACCAGTCAGCACTTTCGATAGGGTGGTTCCGGAGAAGAGTAAATACTGCGGAAATTTCGGTAGATTTCGAGCAATAAACATGTCAAGGTAGATGGTGTCTTCGGGGGCAAAATCGTCCGGATTCATTACATCGAGGAGAATAGACACGACAAATTGGCGATTGATTGTCATGCCGAATATTTGTTCCTCAGGTAGCTCCATCCGCGAAACTCCGCTGATCTGCTGCTCCGCAGAATCGTTAAGAAACGTGTCCTCGAACGCTTCATTGAGCGCACTCAAGAAGCTCGGGGCGTCGAAATGCAATATCATCCGCAGATATGGAAAGGCAGGCTCTGATTCGCCATTGCGGCGAGTCAGAAACTTTTTGCCGCTGCCTTTCGGCCATTCTATCGTTCCTCCTGAGAAGAAGAACCAGTAAATCTCTGCCTTGGCTTTCTCGGCTGTCGTGTCATCCATCCATTCTCCATTCGGGTATATTCTTCCGGTAAGAACATAGGAGAGATATGGGAAGACTTTGAGGGCATTCACACTGTAGTCGTCATCTTCTGTTGCGCCGGTCAAATGTTGGTCATCGCTCATGAGTGGAATGATGAGGCTGAGAAGCTCGATCATCGGCGTGACATAGTCGCTGAGAGCATCGTTCCATACGTATGTCAAAGCGTCATACAGGCTATGTTGCTTGCACAGCAGTGTGACCTGATCCAGATCGAGCGTAGCGGTTTGCATGTGACATATCATCTCTTCAAGTCGACCCTCCCAGCCCCTTGACACGTAGTGGCGCACCAAATCCTTGACGATGATAGGTGGGATCGTTCTGATGGACTTGTCTAGAATAGATGGCTCGAGGGTCTCCAAGAAGAGCCTTTCCTGCCCAGCCTCGCTATAGCTTTCGTACACCTCATCCAAGAGAAACTCATGTGTGCCGATAGCTTGACAGGCTGCGAAACACGTCTCCACCAAATCTCGAAGATGCCCAACGTCGTCACCACCGGGACGATTCTTTTTCTGTGAAAAGACGTATTTCAAGGAGGCTGACATGATCTCGATGATCTTGTTCTGTACCATCGAATGGCGTAAGGTGGCGTCCTCGGGAAGCCCAACGGTAAGTTTGTCAGCGTCACCCGTATAGTAAGAAGTCGCCAACTTGATTGCTCCGATGTAATCACCGACTTCCATCATAGCTATCAGACGGTCAGCCCAGTTGGAGAGTGCTCCGATGCTGACCTCGTTGAATCCAAGAAGGAACAGTCTCCCTTTGTAAGCCCTGAAACTCATATAGAACGCGTCAGCCACCACACCGTGCATGGTGGTGTCCTCCTCGTCAAGCTGCTCCACGAGAACGTGCAATTGCTTGGAGAACAGATCCGCGTGGTAGATGTGTTTCTGTATCAAGTCGAATGCTTCTGTCATGCGCATGCTCCTATCTTCCAGAATGATCAGGCGTTGCGAGATGGTAAGGACAGCCAGAACGGATCGGCTCAGCCACTGCACCGTAACGATGGGCTCCTCGCATTTCCATCTATCACGAGCCTTGAAGTTGAGCATTGGAGGCCGGTCCCTGTCCTCTCCGCGGACTTCGTCGACGTCGAGCACAGTGAGAACGTTTGACCAACAATAGGCCAATTTAACTTTAGACACGTCACTGTTGGTGTATGCATCTGGGACTTTCAACTTGACAGCTGGAAACCACGCGAGACATCCTGTCATGGCACTGTGTGCAGGGACATCCTTGGGTCGCGCCGATTTATGTTGCGTTTGCGCGATCGGCGTCGTTGAAACAATGACAAGCAAATACGGTGTCAGCATAGCGGTCAGGCCCATAGTGTCTGTTGCTTTCTCGATGTTGCCAAGTGGTAATGAGGAGAAAGCAAGCACCGTGCTTGGCTTAATTGGTTTCAGGGAAGGAACTGGCGTATTGGGATAACGCCCCAAGATTCTGGTTGTCTTCACTGCTCGGCCCAGGGCCCCAGTGCCTCGCGTTGCCAAGTGTGAGAACGCCATTCCCCGATCATCGGCAGAGACAAGCGCCGTATGCCGAGTTCCCAGAAATCCGAGATGAACAACGCTAGCGTTGGGGACATGTCCGTCTGCGGTTCGGCCTTGAACCTGGCTTGGGTCAAGATGGTGGATGGATAGGAACGGCCGGGAAGATCTGCCAATGTCCCAGGTGAAAATATTACCATTTGCATGACCGCCTGCGATGGTCGTATGATCAGCAGATATAGCAATCGCGGTAATTGCACCTGACTCCAGAGCTGCGCCGTCCTCCTGTCAGCGAAATCTCGAATATCTCCATGAAGATGACCTTCCGTGGCCAATCACCTTTAGTTCCTGGTCCCATTACCAACTTAAGGTTCTGGTTGAAATCAAACATTAAGATTATTCCTTTGGACGTGCCCAACACAATCGAGGCGGATATTGCTAGACAGGTCGGAGATCCGAAATTACGACGGCCAGTCTCAGAGAATGCCTGACCATTCAGCTTCTTCAACTTGGTCCAACGTACAACTTCCCATGGCGGAGACGATGTATCTGTGTCGGCTTGATCGAAAAGAAAGTTGGAGCTCATTGAAGCATTTCGACTATGACTGGACAGGAAAGCAGGCGAAGATACGCGCGGAGTATTGGATGCAGAGGACGAAATGCGAGATTGAAATCGGCGGTCGAATGGTCTGAAAGACGGTGACGGACTTGTGAGGCCTGGTCGAAAGGCCGCCGAAGGCAAGACGCTGCTTCCGGGAGAAGACATGTTTGAGCCCTTTTGCCAGCATTAGCCAAGTTTTCTATTAGCAAGGTGACATTGATAGCTTTCAGGTCGGAGACAAACCTGAACAGAATCACCGCGTCCAGATGCCACCGACCCGATAGGGCTTCCTGCCCGGCGAGGTAGAGAGTCTACCAAGCTTGGATCGAGAGAGCTAGCTTCTGAGGCGTCATCTCGCCGCTGCGAAAAGCTGTTCGTTTCGGTGTCGTCCTGCATGTCGGCGCCTTCCTCTTCCACTCTTTGTTCTTCGATTTGAGGGGTGTCGGAGTCGACATCTTGGGCCTGCGCGTCTGAGGAGACGTCTTCAACGGCATCGTCTCCAATTGGAGACTTGTTTTGTTGGTCACCCATGTTTCCATCACATCGTCAGGTGCGGTGACGACGTCAGCAGCCGCCGATCGAGCATTGGAAACAAATTCATGAGTAGTGCCGGGAAAAAGACGGTCAAAAATGAAGCCGTGGCGCGCAACAGGATGGACCAGGTTCCTGACTACAGCTCTCCGTCTTGTGAGGATACTGGAGTCGCCCTTCTCTGTGGCCCTGAAGACTGAGGCTTGCGATCAAGAACACCTTCCAGAAGTCGGGGAGAGAATGCTCGGCAGCTCTGATGCCGCCCGAACGGAACCTGGCCCTGGCTGCACGTATTTGGTTTAGCGTCTTCCCTGGTGTCGTAAAATTGACACTTTACGCGGCCGGCGCACAGGCGCCAAGGCAGCTCTCTACCTGGTAGTGGGCCAACCAAAGCTCTCACCCTGCAAGTAGACAGCGATCATCATTCGCTACCACACTATTAATTGATTCTTTTGTTCTTTCGTCGGTGGACCATAACAGTTGTCTCTTCCATCAGCTGCTGGCATACGGCGACGTTGATTGGTGATCATAGAGACGAGTCCGGGGCGGAGAGATACTCTTTATACGGCCTTGAACGCGAGAGTACAAAGTCGACGACGACGTCAGTCTCAACATCCCATCCCATCATAGTAGCCCAGCCCAGCACAACACCAAGCACGGCAACGCGAGAGGTAAATACAATGAAACCGTCTCTGCTCCAGAATCTCGTCAAGCTCTCTTGAGCAGAAGGCTGCAATTGTCATCGAGATACTCCTGTGACAGCCATGGACAATCATGGATTGCCCCGATGTTTCACACTCTTATGGCTTCAACTTCTAGGCCGCGGACCAAATGATGCGATTTGTTAGCCGTGTGTTGCGCTTGGCCTGTGTAGCCAAACCGTTCTCAGAATTATGGCTCGTAAGTACTGCTTGTCATATCCCCAGGCGGTCCCTTGTCAATCTCTTGTCTCTCATGACTTCGTTTCCCGGTGACGAGGCACATCAGCTGCTCAGCGTCATCATTCGGCCCTTCTTAACCTCCGCTGTTGTTTCACCGCGATTTTGTCTCACGGCCCTGCATCATGATCATATGCGTGCAGATGGGAAGGGTGATATGCCATGCTTTGCTGCACGTGTTTCAAGAACAAGGCTGGATAGTTCAGTGCTACCATCTTACTTCCTCACACAAGCCTCGAGTATACGGCTCCCATATCCGCATCTGTTCGCGTTCGTTGAAGGGGCCGAAAAGCCATCCTCACCTGGGGGCGGCATGCTGAATGCAGAAAACTCGGAGAAAGCATGCACATCGTTTACTTACTGCCTGAACGACAAAGAGCACAATCAAAATGATGAGCATTGCTAACATAGGCACAACGCAACGTACGAATGTCCACGTTCATCGTCAGCAAGCATCAGGCTCGATATGATGCTTCCACCGATCTTCTTCCATCTCAACATGTAATAAACGCGCAACTTGGAACAAATTGCGCTCGTTCGAGAGTTACAATGCGTGATTTGAGCGGGCAATAGCGCATTGCACAACTTTGCAATGCCTGCTGCTTTTGCTTGTTCGGTCTGAGACGGCTGACTGTGTGATCTCGGCCCAGAATTTTTGGGCGATTGTGGCCTCATCATTCATAGCTTTGGTTTCACAGCAATCGGATTTCTAGATTGCGACTTCCGATCTTGTGTTGCTCCCAAAGTCTGGCAGACAGAAGTCTGAGTTACCTCATGCCAAGTTAGGAAACACAGTCCGTCAAAGCGTGTTCACTACCCTGACATATAATGTGAAACATGGAGGAGGTAAAACGACAGCCTCTGATGTATCGATGCGGCTGGTAACAAATACTTAGCCGACGCAGCATGGACACAGTGAACGCGCAGGACCGACTTCCCGGGATCCTGATACGCGGTTGTGTCACGACATATTTTGGCACGGAGTTGCCGACAGGCAAACACAAAAAGGCATGTCTTGGGAGCACAAACCGTATTCGCGCATAAGATCAGGGCAAAGAGATTGCCGTCAGCCCGTCCTCCGAAACTCCTTCCCGCGTAGTTGATCACAGTCAAGTTGACTTCGGTCTGACTGTGCTTGATCAGAGATCTTTGTACAACGAGGTGGACAACAGACACCATGTTTAGGGAGCTCTTACGGGCGGTATGACAGCACCGCGACAGCACATGCGTTTCAGCACATGGTCATCGACATGAGCTTTTCCTGTTTCCAAGCGGCTACTGCAACCAGGAATCTGTTCACGGCTCGCTGTCTTTGCAAGTTGCAAAGAAGTGGAGAGTTGAGGGAGTTCAAGGAGAAAAAGAGCAAATGTTTTGCTTAGAGCTACCACAGGTGACTAACATGATTTTCCGTTTTTCCAAAGAAAAGGGCGAGAGCAAACAGATCGGAGAAAGTAGGACCGCAACGGGGGCAATAGCCATCGTGGGTCAAATGATTCTAGAAGGTGTTGCCTCAAAGACGCTGCGCATGCCACGAGAGCACACAGACGAGCAGTGCGACGCGACGCGACAGTCGCCCATCAAGCCAAGATATCAAGGCATCCATCCATAAGTCTGCGCCAAGTTTTGTCGGCAAAGATGTTCTCCGTATGATAAGATCACCATTGCCTGATGTGTGGGCCATTGAGGTGGCTCATGATCAACTCAGCGTATTTCGTTCGACTTGAAGCCAGGCACGACGCCACGTCCGTACACGTACAGTCCTTACTCTGGCATCTGCCGCTCATGTTCAGTAAGCTCGCATTTTCTCCATGAGTGGTCGAACGATGTCGGTGCGGAGCTTGCTTTCAGGCCCAGTCGGGTCGCGAGAACAGACACAAAGTGGTGCTCGGCCCGTTCTCCATCGTGGGCGTCATCAGGGTCCCCTTGATGCGATGGCGAGAGGAAACAGACAGCGGCTCATGTACGTCGTTCGTCGGCCAAGGCCGTCATTTCCCGCCGCCATGTAAATAAGTTTGCGGGGGGAACACACAGGGGATGAGGTCACGCACCGAGACGGCACAGGCGAGGCGAGGTGGTGGGGAAGCTTCATTGTCTTGATTGGTCCAGAGATGTGCCATTAACGGGCCTATTTATGAAATACGAGATTCGGCCTTCGGGATGCAGTTCATAGAGGTGTATTGTTCCGTAACTTGATGTAACCTGATACCCGCAACTGCCGATCGAGAGGGGGGTGTCGTAGCTGTACAACGGCATGGTCTGTTTGCCAGACATGTTCCATTACGTTTTTGTGAGTGATGAAGTGTTAATATCATGTTCTGCTATTGCTCTGCGGGACTGCTGGGAGTCTGCACTTATAAAAGTCAGCATCCTCACGTCTCTTTCACTTCAATCATTTCCAGGCAGACAGCATCTTTGACAAGGAGTATCGCTTTCCAACTTGCAACATAGTCATCATGAAGTCTTCATTTGCCGCCTTTGCCGCCTTCCTTGGCCTTGTTTCTGCTCAGAATGCTGTCGTAGTAAACAACTGCCCTGGAACCATCTACGCGCAATCTTTTCCATATGACGGAAGCGCATCTGGGCCTCTCACCGCTCTCGAGCGCGGACAGACTTTCTCCGAACCTATCAGGGCTTCCGGCTCGGTATGTACCTTCTTCGAACCAGAAAGGGCATTATGCCAAGGAACCACCATCCTAGGGTGATATCTCCAATGCTAATACTCCTTGGACGCTGTAGACCATAAAGCTTGCCAAGTCAGAGCTCGTTGAGGATGCTCCTCTTTTCTTTGGCTACTCAACCACTACGAAACCAAGCTTTGTCTACTGTAAGCTTACCTCACGCCCCATTTACCGCTGTCGAAAAATGCTAATCTTACGCCTTCACAGACGAATTCAGCTCTGAATGGGGCAACCCCTTTATTGGGGACAACAATGTTCTTTTCTCCAACAAGATTTGCAAGGCTTTCGACTGCAAGGCCAACGAGACTGCGTGCTACAGCACGCCCGCACACAAACAGGTGCACTCCTGCCGTCAGCCTGCGAACATCACGGCAGTGCTCTGCCATTGAGAACGCCAGAATTCGAATGAACGGCTTGAATTACTTTATGAACATAGATTAGGGACTAGGACCTGCAATTATGTCTAAAAAAAAATAGTTGTAGTTCATGATCGCCCAAAGGCTTGGCGAAAACTTCGCTGCTTTGCTGAGATTCGATCACCGGATAGTTTAGTAAGATCACATGTATGCGGTTTTCTAGCACATAGGGCTGTGCCATGAGTGACATCGATTTCCCTTGTGTATATCTTTGCATCTACCCGGCAAACATGTTCAAAGGCTCAGGGTGGGAAGACAGCAAAGATGCAGTTGCGCCTTGCGACCTGGTCACTTCTGAACCTGCTTTTCATTTTCTCCAAGTCGCCAAAGTCGACTGACTCTTGTATGGGCCTTCGATTGCCCTGGTGGTATCCAACGTATCATCTCCATTGACTGCTGAACGTGTCATGGCTCAAGGATGCTAGTCCTCTCTCATAGCGAATTATTCCTTGTCGGTCAATTTTTTTTTAGCCTGCTAGTAAAGTCAAGAGGGAAAAAGAGGAAAAGCCGGACAATGTTTATAGGGTTTGCAACGGGATGTTGCAAGGGTTTTCGAAATTGAACGACCATCCAAGTCACCGTTCATGAGAGTTATTTCTGTCATAATGAAAGACATTGAAGATCATGATCTTCATCCTGCCTTCTACGGGTTGTTCATCTGGGCATCGATACTGCCAGCGACCAAAATTTGAGCTGTATGAGATTGAATATCTCGACGTGAAGCCGTTCTGAGATTTGCAGTAGTTTTGTTCGATCGAAGTTGAGGCATTCTCATCATTCTCAATAAGACAATGTGCTCAATACTGCCACGGCCGGAACGTTCTGAAGACTATCGAAGCCGTATCAAATTCACGAGCTGACCTTCATAATGGACATCAAAACCAGGTATGAAAACGCCATTGAATGGAATGTTCATCCGTTCAGGTCGGGGTCAGGAAATTCTGCCGTTACCAGGAATATTTTTACTGCAGATCCCGTCCGGAAATGATGCAGGAGACAAAAGCCAGCGCGGCAATGTTCAATTTCTGTCGAATGTCCCTCACGCAGATTTATCATCATCATCTTGAACGTCGAATATGGCAATGTAAACAGACCGCAGCCATTCTCCTATCCCTCTACGCCTCGAATCAGATTCTTGATGCCATCCCCCCGCATCGTCCTGTCCCAGGCCTCCGTCGCTCGTTCAAAAGGCACAGTGCTGCTAATCATCTGCTTGACCGAGACTTTCTTAGCCTCCAGTAACCCCAGCGCCGTGTCGTAATCACCAGCACCGTATCGAAACGCCGTCTTCACAACGACTTCCTTCTCCATCATGCCCCCGAGGGGCAGAAGTTGACTCGCCTTGCCCATACCGATCTGCACAAACGTGCCTCCCGGCGTGAGCGCATGCAGACCCGTCTGCACAGACGATTCAACACCCGTACACTCGAGCACGACATCGACTCCATCCTCGAGCTCACTCGCCGCCAGGATGTTCGTCGCCTCCGTCGAAGGCGACACATTGCCAGCGCAAAGCCACGTCTCGCAGCCCACGAACGAGGCCGCAAAGTCCAGCTTCTGCTGCTTCACGTCCACTACAATGATTCGCCTCGCGCCGTATGCCCTGGACACAGCCGCCGCGAGAAGCCCAACCGTCCCCGCGCCCTGCACCAATACGGTCTGCCCGGGCCTCACGGCCGCCAGACGCGCCCCATGAACCGCCACGGCCAGGGGTTCGACAAGAACAGCCTCCTGCAGGCTCATGTCCTCGGGGATCCTGTAGACAAAGTCCTCCGGGGCCCTGAAGACGCGGCATAACGCTCCATGAGTAAACGGAGGGTCTGCTGCGAATCGCATCGCCCGACAGAGATTGTACTTGCCGGCTCTGCATCTCGGGCATCTACGACAGGGAAAGCCCGGTTCAATGGCCACGCGATCACCTGGTCGCACTCTGGTCACGCTTGCGCCTACTGCCTCTATGACGCCGGATGCTTCGTGGCCCATGACCAGTGGTTGCTCCTCGGACACCTTTCTGGTTATGCCGCCGTGTCGCCAGAAATGGACCTTGGGACTGCTTAGTCTATTGCACTTTTTTTCGCGCTGTCGCTACTCTGTTGTCTGTCTTTACTCTCCATGATGGGGCTGTGGGGGGGGGGGGATGGAACACGCAATAGATGAGAGCAAGCAATCGATGAGAGCAAGCAATCGATGAGAGCAAGCAATCGATGAGAGCAAGCAATCGATGAGAGCAAGCAATCGATGAGAGCAAGCAATCGATGAGAGCAAACAAGCACTGACATCGCTTCCGCAGACACCGACGAATGCGATGCGTATGAGCACATCGTGGCGATCATCCAGAGCCGGCACCGGACGGTCTTCGTATCGCGCGTCGCCGGGGCCGTAGAGCAGACAGGAGCGATTTGTCGAGACGTTGTGAGCGGGCTGCTCCTCGGTCGAGATGACTTTGTGGGAAAGCGCCAGCATGGTGGAAATCGAGTGTATCTGCGGGATATGGCCATCTGGACGGCGGACGGGCATGGAAGAGCCTTTTGGAGGTGAGCCATCAGGAAGGAGGAGCAGGGTGAGTGTCACCCGCACCTCGGACAGAAAGGAGGACTGCGCAATGGCGTCATGTCCGCTTTTCGGCGGTATTTATGCCGAGCTTCGGCTTTTCTTGATACATTCGCGTACTTGGAACATATGTACGTTCATCAATCACCGCATGCCACATGTCTTTTCACGCGCGGGGAGTTCAGCCCTCTGTAGCACGATGCCCACCCATTCCAATGGACCAACTCCACGGCTGCGAACACAGAGGTCAACACATAACTCTGCTGCTGAACTTGATGCATTGTCTGTCAACTCAAATCATGCTCGTCTCATGAATACGTCCATTCATTCCCATGTCTCAGCTACGGCAGGACATACCCACCATCGATAATCACATCACTCCCCGTCATGTAACTCGACGCATCACTAGCAAGATACAGATACAACGCCTTGATCTCCTTGACATGTCCCTGTCTCCCCAGCGCAGCCATGCGATAGGCCTCATTGATGACGGTCGGTCCCGCGCCCATCTTGGTGTCAAAGAACCCGGGAGACACGATATTGACGCGCGCAAAGTCCCGCCACTCCCGCGCGAGGCATTTGCCCAGCTGCGTGACGTAGGCCTTGGAGGCATTGTACACGGGATGGTCGTTGGGCACGTTGACGATGTGTGCGCTCATGCTGGACGTGAGGATGAGGGTGCCGGAGCCCTGGGCGCGGAAGACGTGGCCGGCGTATTTGGCGCAGAAGACAGCTCCGTCGACTGCGTCTGTAATCAGATTCATACGCGTCTGAGAATGGGATGGGCGTGTGTGTCTGAGTACTTACCGTTGATGGCCATTTGGTTGCGGTAGTCATCGAGAGAGATGTCGAGGAGCGATCTCGTAAGTCCGGTGCCTTTGCTGGTGAGATGGCGTCCGTCTTCGGCCTGTATGCATCACGTCCACTTACCGGCGTTTGCGACAAAGATGTCAATCCTACCAAAGTCGGCCACAACTGCACCCATGGCAGCTTCCACTTGCTCTGCGTTGGCGACTGTGTTCATCATCATCAGCCAGCCATCACCTCACCTGCTTTGCGCTGGCAAGCTTCCATAAAATAATACATGTGTACCCCAATGAACAACCAACCCCGCTCCGCCCTGGGAAAAGGAAACACGAAAAAAAGAGAGTAAACAAGTACCATCAACTTTGTAGGCGGCCGTCTTGACGCGACACTGCGCAGCAAGCGCTTTTCCCTTATCAACGGCAGAATCATTTCTGTCCCCCGACACATCTCGTTAGTCTACCGCAATGAAAACCCGCAGACGAAGAAGAAGCAAGGCAGGTGGGCTCCCACGCATTGTACCACAAGGCCACGTTCGCGCCCGCTTCAGCCATGGCCTCTGCGACGGCGAAGCCAATGCCACTGGCAGCGCCCGTGACGACGGCAACTCTCCCCGCGAGCCGGAACTGCTCAAGGACGTTGGAGGGCGTATTGGGCACGGGACGCGGGAAGCCTGCTCGGGGCTCGGCGCAGTCGGCGACGGACATGGACATCTTGAACTTTTCGCGCGAGTAATGAGGGAAGAGTGCAGAAGATGGGATCAAAGGGTTACGCAAGCTGGGTCGGAATGAAGTTGAATATTCTCTACTCATTTATACCGTGACGGCTCAGGGTGACCCGCTCCGTGCCATCGGAGGCTTGTCGGCCGAATGATGGAAGCACAAAGAGGTCGTGTAACTCAAACGAGATTCAAATTGCTGGCCATTGGCACCCACTACACCACCAGTTAGTTCCATGTAGCACGAATCGTCGTCGTCTTGTAATTCGCTTCCTAGTTCGCATTCAACGCCGCGTCTGTCTTGCTCCCGCCCGTCGTCAAAACATCCACGTCGGTGTCGGCAGGCCGCTCCGGCACGAGCCTAATCAATAACACCATGCACGGCACCGCCATGACCAGGACAGCCGCGTTGATGTACAGAGGAACACGGGCATCGGCGCCGGACCTCGAATTGAGAGCGTACGACACAGCTTGGCCGGCAGTTTCGAAGGCCCTGAACAGTCCACCCGTGCGGCAAGATGATGCCACATCCGTCGAAAACGTGCCCAGGGTCCAGTACAGGGACAGCTGCGTCCAGTATCCCGTTGAGAACATGATCAGGTACGGCAGGTATGCCTCGGCCCATCTTGAGGGTTGTCTTTACCGAGATGGGAATAACAAGAGCACGGAAAGTCAGCTTGCGTAGTACAACGCGCACGAAGTCATAAACAGGGGGGGGCCGCCGGTCGTACGCTTGGTAATCTAGAGAGTCCTCGTGGTTCAGTTTGCTGTATTCAATGCCGATCCACACAAAGCAAATTATTTGAGGGATGACCCAGAACAGCACCGAAATGCGTGCGCGCTTCGACTGACTCCAGCTCGTCGTGTCAAGCAGCTTCCCGTAAGCAAGCACCATGACAATGGTAAGGCTCGCTGCGTGTTGTCTCGGTCAGCGTCCATTGCCATAGGCTGTAGGCACGAAAATATCTTACGGGTGATGAGCGAGGACATCGCTCGCGCCCGCACCGAGAAATGCAATGAGAGATACGTGCCCATCGTGCCGCCGTAGAAGAAGGAGTAAAAGGCTGGTATAGAAACAAGCCACGTCTGTGTTTTCATTCAGCATTTGCCGAACAGAACAGGCCAAAAGTTGGCGTCGAAGAGAGGGATCAGGCAAAGAGGCCCAACTGCATGGTTACACGGTCTCACCTTCTTGCGCTGCAAATGCTTCCACAGCGCAACAAACTCCTTCCTCCAGCTGATCCTACTGGGTGAAGGAATTCGGCCTCCGTCACGACGCCGCACCCGACAAGTCGGCGACAAGAGTAGGGCCCAAAGAACACCGGTGCATTCTGCTCAAAAACAGTCAACAGCCACGCACGCACCAGGCCGCGCTCGGCGCTCGGCATGTTCGACTCACCGAAGCCCACAAAGATGAGATACGTCGACCACGCTATGCCCCCGGAATCCACCTGAGAATGATTTGTCGAAAAGTTGATCGCGCCGCCGATGACGCTGCCAGAGTTCCTCATGGCAGACCAGACTCCTACCACGGGCATATCAGCCTTGTCTCACCCCCCTCTCGTGCTGCCACTCACCAAGATAGAATCCTCGGTCGTTCGGCGGTGGGTAGGACAGCATGGCAGCCGTCTCAGCGACGTACAGGAACCCAGAGGTGAACCCCCACAGCAGCTGACCCCGTATCAGCACACTGAATCCAAATACACGCCGAGGATAGAACTTGCCTTTGCAAATAACAAATACCAGTCGACGTGAAATCTTGCATTGACATAGTAAGCTGAGCCAGCAAGGGGCATCGACACAGCCGCAATCATGCACGACCACTTGATGCCAATCTTGTTCACCATGGGCCCTCCAAGGAGAGTGACGAGACACCCGCCCATGTATTCCAGTGCGGTGGCCAAGTTTGCCACGTACGGCGACGACAAACCGCCGCCGCCGAGGTTGGAAATGGCATCGGACATGGCAGGGCCGACGAAAGAAAGCCTGCAGGGTGTGTGAGCGTCCGTGAAGCAGCGAGGGATTTGGGCTCGTCGTCTTACGCCCCAAACAAAATCATCTGAAACAAAACACTTCTGTAGAACTTGGTCGCACATGAGGCGCGCAGTGAGTACGCGATCGGCGTCTCACTCGGGACTTCATCATGGGCACGGCCGGTTCTTACGGCTGAATTTGCTCCGCCGTGTCTTCCGTTGCGGTCTTGAGGATCAGAATCTGCCATGCTGAACAGGGGTAAGGCGCAGCAGCTGAGGGATGAAAGCGCAAGCAGTGCGTCACGCCATCCGATTATATTTCGTGGCTATGGCAAAGATCGCGGTAGTTATCCTCGTCTTGGGTCCCAACCATCAGGACATCAACACTCGAGCGGCAAACTCCAATCGCACCCGAACGGAGACGTCGAGCCAGGTGAGCGGAGGCCTGGCTCTGCATGCATGAGTGAAGAAAAGCCGCACCACGGCTGAGTTGCAGAGCTTGGAGGGGCAGCAGGGAATGGAACAGCGGAAGCGGATACTGAGATATGCAAGGTGAGGGCGTTGCCGTCACTCGTCTCCACGATAATGCTGGACTGAAGAGGGCACAGTAATCTCGTTTCATTACCCGCCCGTCAAGTGCGCAAGGTCATCCACAGTTGCGAACCCGTTGACGAATGACTGCTCTGTCATTGTTCATCAACTCGCCATATCAGCCCAAGCTTGTTGAGACAGACGTGATTGGTTCCGTTTTTCCCTCATTGTCTTATCGCCCGCTGCCTGCCTTGCACAAGGCTGCATGAACATTGTATATGAGGCAGAAAGCGACCCGTTAGGAGAAAGACCGTGAATGCATGAACATGAGAGGGTTCTCTCCTTGCTACGACGGAGCTGACGAGATACATTGGTGTGAGTCCGAGGCAGTCGCATCGCATCTTGCCGCATAATCAGGCCTCTCAGCGAGACTGGGCCTCTTGCCACGTGTCGAGAATCACGTTTGTGGCGCTTTTCAGTCTCGCTTCTGTGGCCTCGCAGACTTTTGGAATGCCCGACTTATCAAATTCAAGCCCTTCCATTACCATTGACGCCACCCCCTTGGCTATCAGGAATATCTGCGGCATACCGTGCCCATTGAATCCCGCCAAAATGAACTGATTCTCTCTTCCGGGCACTCGACCAACGTGTGGTATTCCATCTGTCGTGTAACCCATGACTAGTCCACCGTCAGCTTCGGTGTCCAACACACGTCTGGTGAGAAGAGGGGGAAAAGCGAGGGGGAAAACTGCAGGAACATGGAAAATATCAAATGGAGTCGGCTTACTTCCCGTCCATACCTTGGACGTAAACGCTCCACTATCTTCCCATCCTTGAAAGACGCGTTGCATGTATCCATCGAAATGTGTTTTGGCAGACTCAATCAGCTGATTATCGTTCGCATTGCCGAACCAGGTCTGCAAGTCATGATAATATGTAGATCGCGCGCCACCAACAACGATGCTTCCGTCCAGTCTGGGGATGAGATACTCATACTCCGTGCCTGACCAGCGAATGATGTACGAGTTTGGAAGTAATGGAGCCGGCAGCTTGCTGGGGATGATGTGACTGCAAATGCCTCGAACGGGGACAATTTTGTCTGTGAATTCGGGCACGATGGACGAGGTGTAGCCGTTGGTGGCAAATATGATCTTGGACGTGCGCACGTCGCCCCTGTCCGTGGTCACGGTTAAATAGCCCTTCTCATCAGGTGTCCTGGTCACGGCCGTCACAGGCGTGAAGGTTTGAAGATTGACACCAGCGCTTACTGCTGTCGACAAGAGATGAAGAACAAGCTTGTAAGGAGATAGGTGACCAGCTGTGTAAGAAGAGCATCCCTTGGCTCCTGGTATGCCAGAGAGCTTCACACGTCTGTCAGCTTCCGCGTTTGGCTGGGAGGCTGGGAGAAACATGGCTTTACCTGCTCGGCCTGGGCGGGTTCGGCGAAGTACACGTCTTGCATGACAAGCACATCATGCTTTCTCAGGCTGTCAGCTCCTGACCTCACATGTTGTCGAATGTCTTCATTCATGCAGACATCGAGAGCGCGGGTCAGGACAAAGTCGCACTGGATGTCCTGGCTGTCAATGACTTGCTTGACAGCGAGGAGATTCTTGGCTTCAAACTCTGCGAACTCCGCCGCAGCCTCGATTCCATGTGTTGCCAGAAGAGTCGATGGTTTCCCGTAGGGATCTGGCTTGATGTGTCCACCTGTAGGGAAGCGCTCAAAATCAGTCACATTGTGAGGAAGGTGATGAGGAGGAGCCGAGGAGGAGAATTCGATGCACCTACCATTACGCCCTGTTGCACCTGAGCACGCCTGGCGTGCTTCTAGAACCAGAATACTCGGAATTCGAGTCCCACGATCTCGGCAATGTTCCAGGATATGATGGACTGTCGCGACCCCCGCGAAGCCAGCTCCCACGATGGTAATGTCAGCCTGACTGGGAAGGTGAGGGGTTGACCTATGGTCGTCGAGAGGATGCGGGTCTTGACGCCAGAAAGAGGTTGTGGATCCTGGGACTGGAAGCGGGGAAGGAGCCATGGATGTGGTCACTGGTCACTTGTTGGGTAACGGCGGCGGCGGATTTCTCGTTTGAATATCGCTGTTGTTGGGACGATGAGATGAGGAGGCTTCAGCATGGACGAGAAGATGCGTGATGGAGCTGAAGATGTCGTGAGGAGACCATGGCAGAAAAAAAGGGGTGACACGTCAGTCAGTGACGGAGGCGAGAGGGGAAGGAGAAAAGAGACCGTTGACCGATCGTGATCCAGGACGGGCGCACCAGACGCCAGCGACTATCGTGCATGAAACAAAGTTGCATTTAACATTTGCTATCAGACGTGATGGGCCCCAGACAGAGTGGAAAGTCGAGCCGGTGCATCGCATTGAACTGGCATCAGGCCTGACGCCAAGATGAGCGAGTCATCAAATGCCCCGCGACGCATGAGCCGGTTCATTCATGCGGTGGCACGTCTTATCGTCCCGGTCCAGGTCGCCTTCGACAGTTCGAAACAAAATCCCAAAGACTCCACGCGGCCCGTCGTCAGGCGTCGATCAATGGATTTTACGCCCCGGGCAGACAGCCCATCAGGGAATGTGTATCCCAATTTTGCTTCACAGAGGGAGAAAAAAACATGAACAGCAAATGCCTTCCGCGGGCCATCCTCGCGGCGATGCGCAATCAAATGAGCGACATTTACCTCGACTCGAGCTAGCCATGCATGCGCATGCTCATGCTCGATATCGACGCGGTGCCCTCGAGCCGCCCATCTGCAACGGAGGCCACCATGTCCGATTGCATGCAACCTTTCAATACTACACCTCTCGCCTGCGATTTCGAAACAACCTCAAAGATAGTCCAGTCGCCATCCGCTGATAAATGCAACTCGCAGCCCGTCTTTTGCCTCTCTCTCTCTCTACATGTCATCGGATCTGCTCCATCTCGCCGCCCAGCATGACAGTCAGCGCCAACAAATCCATCGTCTTCGATGTGGTCGGCACCCTTGTCAGCTACGATCGTCTCTTCAGAGCCATAGACGAGCGTCTGGGCGAACGGCTTCACGCCCGGGGCATTCAGCCAGGACTGCTCGGTTCCTGCTGGCTGGAAGTGGCCGAGCGGGAGTACACTTATTTGTCCATGTCGGGGCGCTACGTAGTGTTTCACAAAGTCTTCGCATCGCTGTTCTACCGTTGTCTTCACTACGCCGGCGTCGAGGATCCGCACTCCTTCGCGAGCCAGGAAGATGTGGCCTTTCTCATGGACCAGTGGAAGAGGTTGCAGCTACGCGAAGGAGCATCCGAATGCATCAGCAAGCTCCGCAAGGCCGGCTTCACGATTTGGTGCTTCACCGCGGGAGACTTGGCACGCGTGAGGGGATATTTCTTGGAGGGCGGTGTCGACATGCCCGTGGATAACATCGTATCCTGCGACACAGTAGGCCTGGCAAAGCCAACTCCAGACGCGTACACACCTATTTTGGAAAGACTGTCCTCGAATGGTCAAGTGCCTTGGTTCGCCGCCGCTCATCTTTGGGACGTGTCGACGGCAAAGGCCGTGGGGTGAGTAGTATTGCCTTGACTCGATTAAAGCAAGACTGAGCGAAATGTTGACGATGCGTCGGACGTTGAAAATACAGATTCAAAACTGCTTATTGCACTGCTCTCGAAGGCGAGGCGCTCCCTGAGATTTTCGGAACCATGGACATTACGGCAGACACGCTGCCTTCTATGGCCGACGAGATTATCGCAGCAGCAGGCCACTGACTGCGAGGGTTGAAGCTGTGTAATGCGAGCTGTCCAGAGCAAAGGAAGAATGAAATGTTGAAAGGAAATCGGGCCGAACAATATTTGCTGTCCTGACCGGCCGTGTGCTACATGACGAAGCTTCGATCGGCTGTCTGCAATCTGTAATATGTCCTTGGTCCTGCTGAAACGTCCGAGCTCGTACCGCGACTGGTGGCGGAAGAGCATTTGCTCCTCAAATAGTCCAATGGCCAGACGAGAAGTCCAGCAAGCAGATCAGGAATGATAGAGGCTCGAGAAGCGTTCGTCATCGCTGACATCAATCAGTGCACGTTCCTTCAAGACGGGCCGGTCCACATATTCCTTCCCCACGGACGTCTGGGGGATGTCGACGCCTCATCCGGGGTCGTATCGCATCGCATCGCGGCCCACCTGCTCGGCACCAGCTGACGATCTGACAACGAACAACATTGGAAGTCCACCTTCCCAGATGCACCAATACCTCGTGAGTGCGTCAGAGCAAGGCCCCAATTCGCTCCGGCCTTGTCCAAAACAATGCAATTCAGCCATGGTATTGTTGGCTTTGCCCTTGCAGCAGATGAGCTCATCAGAGAATACGGGACCTTCTTGAGTCAGCGCGTCGATCTTGAGTCAGCGCCGCAATCTTGGTGTCGGCATGACAGGCAACCTTGAGTCAGCGAGATGATCTTTAGTCAGGGCGGCAAAGGGTCCAGTCCAGCGTGTCGACCCTATCCGACAGGGGGGGATCTTCTTCTTATAGTTGAGGGCGCTTCCATCCATCCGTCTCCAAGTTGTCCGGACACGAAGACATGAGATAATCGTACTCGCCACTTGTCGGGACGTGGCATTCCAGTCCGTCTTTGATGCTGATCTCACGCAGAGTGCGTAGCCTGCATGCGCGGCGCACTTGTAGCCTCGCCGCCAGCTGTGTTGTCTTATTCTTCGTGTTCGCGAGCCTCGACCTGTGGTATGACAAAAAGTCCAGGGAATTCAAGGACCTGCGCAGTCCTTTCGGGGTAGGCGGCCATACCATCCGTACTTTGATGATCGAAGCAAGACTCCAGCACAAAAGGCTCCTTGACAAGGAGAGCCATGATATTGAGACGGCCGCGGCCCGATATCGTGCGAGGCGGGGGAGGCATCCGCCACCAGGCTTCGATCTGTGGTATGCGGCGGCACGAAAGTCAGACGCTGTGGTTGTCGAGGACTTCTTTGACAGAATCTACAAAGACCTGACGCCCTACTGGTCTCTCGATCCCGATACACTTAAGACGCGAGCGAGCGCCTGGCATTTCGTGGTCAAGGTTCGAAACGGGACGGCAACAGGCGAGGGCGATACAAGAGGTCTCGTGAACTGGCTAGAGCTATGGACAGACCTGGTCGAGGAATTTGCGCAGCATCTACCGGATGTTGACATGCCCATTAACCACATGGATGAATCTCGCATCATTGTCCCATTTGATGAAATGGCCACGCTCGTGGCTCAGGAGGCTCGGAACCGGCGCATGCCCAACCCGAAAGCCGTGACATCGAGCTTTGAGGGCCTCGGTGAGGTCGTCAAGATAGGTTCTACCCCATACGAGCCCGCATGGCATGGCCCTGAGGAGAGTCACTGGGATGTGGCCGTGAGAGGATGCAGCCCGGACTCGCCAGCACACGGCGTCAAGCAGGTTCAGCGCGTCGATGCACCCGTCCAGATCGCACATGATTATCGTCCAAGCTATACGTACAAGGGGTACATCCACAATTGGACGGCCGCAAAGGATCCTTGCGAGCAGCCTCACATTCGACAGCTGCACGGCACCTTTATCGAGCCAATCAGTCAGTCCGTAACACACGAACTCATCCCACTATTTGGCGGCTCCAAGCTCCCCATGAACAACGAGATCCTAATTCCGGGCGCCATGTACCTGACCGATCGAGAACTCTACTCGGGCGGGAAGAACCACCATGGCCCATCGTGGGAGAAAAAGAAGACGAAGCTAATTTGGCGCGGAGCAGGCTCGGGTGGCATCATCAAGGCAGACACATGGCATCGCTTCCAGAGACATCGTCTCTTGGACATGCTGAACGGTACGCTGGTCTCCCGCTTGGAAGCCGAGCGTTCGAGGATGAGGGCCAGCACATTTGAGCTACCCTCGCAAGACTTGTATCCAAACTGGAGGGTGCGAACGAAACAGCTCGGAAGCTGGCTGCAATCATTCGCCGACGCCCAATTCGTCCGACGCTGTTACCAGGAATGCGATTTCTTGGCCGACTTCTTCAAGACCAGCAAAGAGATGCCCATGAAGAAACAGTATAGGTACAAATTCCTGCCTGACGTCGACGGCAACTCCTTCAGCGCGCGATTCCTGGCGTTCCTGCGCTCCACCAGTCTCCCATTGAAAGCTACAATCTACAACGAATGGCATGACGATCGACTGGTGCCTTGGCTCCACTTTGTGCCTTTTGATATGACATTTCAAGACCTATACTCCATCTTGGCGTATTTTGGCGACGGAGACGGACCAGGAGATGTTGCGGCGCAATTGATTGCCGAGCGTGGCAAGGAATGGGCGGAGCGCGCACTGCGGAGAGAAGACATGGCATTGTACGTGTGGCGGCTCCTGTTGGAGTGGGCGCGTGTTTGTGACAGAAATCGCGATAGCTTGGGGTTTGTGGGTGATTTGTAGCCGTGTCGAAGTGCGCAGCGTTATGGCACGAATGGCTTTCCTCAATGGAAGGTCAAGTGTCGACTGCTTTCCCAAGACTGGTGAGCCTTTGGACCCTGCAGCACGAGGCGCGCGCCTCTTTCACTGCAGGTAGGTGCCTTATTAATACGGTCACGGCAGAACGATGGGTCATATGGCGTGACAAAGTCACTGGAACAAGGCCGGTCGGCTGGCTGCGCCTTGTTGGACGTGACGCGTAATCAGTCAATACTTAATGCATCTAATGATAATACAATCTCAATATTGAATTTAATTTTTTTTTGGTGGTGGCCGCCGAGACCAGCCTAGCCTAGCCTAGCTCCGTCAGGCACATGCGCCGGCGTCCCACACTGCGGGACCCCCACATCGACGTCAGCGCGTCGCATGGAATCGACAAATCTTCAACCTCAAACCACCAGACACAATACACCACCACAACTCACCACCACCGCCACCAGCCATGTCGTCCATCGGACCTCAGCTGCCTCCCTCCCCGTCCTCCTCCAAGCGCAAGCGATCAGCGTCATCATCCCCGGTGCCACCGCACCCTTCAGCCAAGCAACGTCGCGCACCCGTCAACACGGACGAAATCGACCTCTCCTCGTCCGAATCAGACACCGGTCCCAACCCCCCGATCGGTTCCGCGATACCCTCACACTCCGACCTCACCACAACCGCGGCCTCAATCTCGCCCCCCTCGCCCTCCTGCTCATCATCCTCCGACGACGACGACACATACGGGCCCTCCCTCCCTACACAGACCTCCCGGCGTCCCATCGGTCCCAGCCTCCCCGTCACGGAAACCCCCGCGCGAGACTCATGGATGCTCGCTCCCCCCCCATCATCACGCTCCTCCACCGACCCAACACGCCTCCGCGCCCGGAAATTCTCCTCCAAACCCTCCGCCGCCGCACCCTCGTCTTCCCACACCCCCTCATCATCAATATGGACAGAAACGCCCGAAGAAAAACTCCGCCGCCAGCGCGACGCCGTCCTCGGCCGCCCCAGCTCCTCGGCCGTCCCACCACCTTCCGAACAAGCCGCCAACAAAGAACTGGCCGCCGACGTGGCAGACCTCATACAAGCCTCGCGCGGCAAGAGCCTCTACGACGAACACAACGCGCGGCATCCGCACCACGAAGAAGAAGACGACCCCAGCCAACGGCCTTTTGATCGCGAAAAGGACATGGCGGCAGGCGGCAAGATCGACACAAAGGCCCGAAGGGAGCTGATCTCCAAGAGTGTCAATTTCGGAGGTCGTTTTCAAAAGGGCTCGTACTTGTGATCCATTTCACTACTGGCGGTGTGTGACGGGTCAAATTTGGTCTCGTTGGACCGCAAGTGTGCTCGCTCCGTTGCGGTCGCGCTGCCATACCAGACCCCTTCACCGCCCCGTCATGCGTCGGGCTTGGGTTCTGGGCCAAAACTGACATGATACTGTTCGACAGCAAACCACGAGCACCAACATTACGCACAGCAGGCTGAAACTACCAAAAAGGTCCCTTCCCAGACCTCGAATATCGTGCAATTTGTCGAGTGCTGGACAGTTCTCCTGAGTCGCGTCACTGACACCACCTCCGACATAAGCTCAGCCCGCACCACCAAAACGTGCTCCCACCACCATCTTGTCCATTACGTCGTATCCAGGGTCGGGACGGAACACTCGTCAAAATAGCCCGAAGCTGATACCCGAGCAAGTCAGCATCTGCACGTCTGCGAGGCACCGCTTTGGCGAGGCATCGGCGGAGGATATCACCTCTCTTCTTTATCCAAGACGCCATGAAAGTTCCGGACCTCATTCACGCAGGAAAACCTGAACCTAATGACGAATTTGCGCAAGCGCAATCTGCTTTTAACGACTTCTGGGAGCGGCATTACATGTTCTGATTCGATGAGCCGCATATTGTCGTCGCCATCAGGATCCTGAGCTACGAATCAAATCACGGTTTCCCGTGTGGGGATCATGATGTTTTGCGGAGGAGCATTTCCAAATAGGCCACATGAAGCCCTCGATCAATTAAAATGCTTTTTTCTGGAGAAGCTCCTTCAAAATGGCTCGTGCTGTTAATTTGTTCGGATGTGTTTTTTCTGAGGGGCCCTTTCAAGAAAGTTCATATTATAAGTGGCCTTCATCTCTTTTTTAGTTGCATTCTGCGCGAAAGAGCTCGCGTATTGCCTTGCCTTTATTTCATTTATGTGTGTTTTTCTGAGAAGCCCCCTCACAAGGGCTCGTATTATGAATGCCTCCATCTCATTTAGGTGTGTTTTTCTGAGAAGCCCCCCTCAAAAGGGCTTGTATTATGAATTGCCTCTATCTTATTTAGGTGTGTTTTTCTGAGAACCCCCCCTCAAAAGGGCTCTCGTATCATGCATTGCCTCCATCTCGCCGGGGGGCTGTTTTTCTGAGAAGCCCCTTCAAATGAGCTCGTGTTTCTGATCTCGATTGGACGCGCATCATCTGAACAGCCTCTTCGAAAGAGCTCATGCATTCTTGCCTCGACCTCCTCCGAGTGTGACCAGGGGCACAGACGTCTCAAGGTGTCCTCCTCACTATAGGGAGCATGGCGACAAACCACCACCGATACTCTGGTCGTGTTATTCTGGGCGTCCAGATACGCGCATCCTTTTCTTTTGCCCACAAACTTCGCACAGAGAGCGGGTGTTTGTTTTTTTCCCTTGCCTTGATTAAAGGTGCCAGGGGCGAGTGTGTTACAAAGTACCACTGATATTTTGGTCCTGGTATGGGGCGTCCAGATCAGCGCATCCTTCTTTTGGCTCAGAAACGTCTTGCCAACAGCTTGTATTTCTATTTTCCCTTGCCTTGGTTAGGGGCGATAGGGGCGAGTGTTACAAAGCACCACTGATACTTTTGGTTCTGTTATTCTGATCAGCGCATCGTTGGCTGCTCAGAAACGTCGTACAAAGAGCGCGTGTTTCCATCGTCCTTTGTTTTGCTTCGGGCCGCCGGACAAGGACAAGTGTTTGGGGAAAGACACGTCTCGTGATCACGACGCCAGCTACAACTCACTTGTATCACCGTTCCTCAGTATCCCCGACAACCACATTCTCGTTGAACAATTTCGTTCAGAGGCCATTGAAAAGGGCATATAATACAGCTTTCCGTTCTTGACCTTGTTCAGAGACGAAGAAGCGGCATGCAAAGGCACGCAGAGCTCTGAACGCAACCGTCGTGGAAGGTGTCGGTGCTGCGCCCGCGCGCAACCAGCATCTGGCTCTGGACTGGCGAGCGAGCTGCCGCGTCGTGGTGGACACTGCGTCGAAGGCTATGGGGGGAGGACGACATTGTAGATGCCGTTGACGACGATGATACGGGCGAGATATAGCCTGCGGACGCCTCTTCTCCGTTGTCTTCTTCGACTCAGCTCCGACCTTTCTACACCTAGAGCAGCAACATGACGAGGCTGTTCGGGGGTGACGGGGAGTGGCAAAAGGTATATATATACATTGGGAGAAGAAGGGTTTGTGTTCACTGTAGGGAAGGCCGCGCCGAAACTTACCGGTATTTTTTGTCCGCTCATCGTGTCTAGGCATCGTGGACAAGCCCGTTGCTGCTAGAGTCGCAGTGGGTGCGCAAGGAACGACAGGTCTGCTTCGAGGTGCAGACGGTCATCACAGGTGAAGCCGCCTCCGAAAACCGTGGACAATGCGACAGCCCTCTCAGATGCAGTCTTCCAAGCCGCGTTTTTCACCATCACATAGACACCGACAACGTTTCACTCATCATGAAAGCACATTGCTTCCCAATACCAATAGGCTTATCACATCAAAGAGCAAATGGATTCTGCAACCATGGATGATACATAATCTGCAATATTCCAAGAAATGAAGACCCCGACCAAAACTCCGCCGCTGCCAAAATTGAGAGATAGTCCACCTTCCTGGCGCTGACTGATGTAATAGCAAAGAGTTGTGCTCACCCCTGTCTCACCCAGCCTTTGGGTGTTTGCGCACAAAAAAATCGTACAGAGTCTTGGGGCCCTAAAGTGAAATGAGGGCCTCGAAAACGCCGTCGCCCTGCGTCTCGTGGCTCGATGGTGCCGGCCTGATTTGGGCGCAGAAAGAGAAGAAAGGAGTTATTCCATATACATGACAAAAGCGCTGCTTCTCGGGCACTGTATGTACGTAGGCGGCTAGCGAAGCCGCAAATGATACGAGAATGAGACGTATTGGCGTGCACAGCCGCCGACCTTCGGTCATTAAGTTGCACGAGTACCCGACTCGAGTTGTGACGGTGTCACCATCTCCGTCGCAGCAGGCGGCGAAGCAGTATTTGTTTGGGTGTTGTTGCGCCGGGGAAAGTGAAGTGCCCGACGGACTGATGACAGCAGTCCGCCATTACCAGCGCTTGTTTGCGCGGCGTCAGTTGTGCGTCTGTCCGGTTGACTTGATGGTGGTGTCTGTGCTTGGGCGTTTGCGGTTCTCGTCCGGCCATGACGACTGCTGCGTGTTGGCGATGGTACAGGTCCAGAAGAAGTCGTACTCGTGCGAAACCAAGCCGACCGTAAACTGGTAGGCAAATTGAGTCGAGTGTTGCTGCGAGGGTCGAGCTGTGCGGCAGCGGTCGCGTTGGCATCGCCCTCCTGGTTGGGTCGAGGCTTCGGCGTGTAGTAGTCCGCCTTGCAAAGAGGACAGCATGCGCGTCTGCTCGTCAACCATGGGTCGACGCACACAGCATGGAAGGCGTGCCCGCAGGTCAGGCCGCGCACGTCATCGTCGTCTTCCAAAGTATCAATGCAAATGGCGCAGGTATCGCCAGGCGCTGTAAGGCATTCTGGTGGTAAAGCGGCGTCGATGTGCTCGTCGTCATCTTCTTCTTCACTGGAGACCCTGTCAAGCGGCGGCTGCTCTTCTTGTTGGGCGGCCGCTTGTGACACGTGAGGCGTCTGTTCTGGTGCGTCTTTGCTCTTCTCCTCGTGTACGGCGACGCCGTGAACTGCTGCAGTGTCGGTTTTGGAAGTATCCGTGGTTTGAAAGTCGAGATCCAAGGGCGGACTTTTGACGATGGCGATTTCCGGAATGATGCCTTCAGCGTCGCGAATGCTGTTGGCTCGACTGGGTGGGACCGAAACACCGCCGGCGGTTGGCAGGCCGTCGCGGGCACGCTCTGACACCCATGTTTTGTACTTCATCATGGGAAACTTCTCATTGACTTCGTCCATGGTCATCAACTTCTTCTCGCGACGTCTGCGTGGTCGGTGCACCGTCTCCAAGGTGATGGGCTCGCCTTCCTCGTTGGTCATTCTTGCCCTGTTGCGTGCGTTGTACCGAAAACAGTACTTGACACCGACGATGATCCTAGAGAAAGGCTGTGTTAACGTCTGCCTCCTGCTCGGGCCCCCCGTTTCACTCTGGCCTTGACCAGCAGACCAGACTGGAGTCACCGAAGAGCGGAAACAGTATGCGAATTCTTACCATAGATTCGTAAAAACGACACCGAAACCCAAAGCAACGAAGAACAACAAGGGCGAATTGGATCCCCCTTGGTTGTTATCACCACTCTTGCCAGCACCGGTGGTCGTCGCTGCGGGAGGACTCGTCGTGCTGGTGCCAGTGGGCGACGGCGTGGCTGACGGCTGATCCGTTGTCGAAGAAACTGCTTGCCGGGCGAGCAAGAGGGCGCCCTCGCCGAGCACCTGGTGTACGATGCCCATGGTAGCGAAGCTGGCGGCCACGCACTCAAAGTTGAACGCGAATTGGTGCTTGTTCGAATGACATGAGAGACGGCGGGCTAATCGAGGCAACAAAGGTCAATGAGATGTCGTCGTGGCTCGAACAGCAAGTCGTTATTGCTGATTGAAGAAAGTGCGACGATGCACCCGACAATCGGCAAGTTGGGCGGAACGTCGGGATCGGTCGTGCATTCGCACAGAAGCCAAAGGCTGAGCAAGACAAGAGCACAGGGCAACAATGGATTGCCAATATCGTGGATCGCAGACGGTAGGATGTAATAGAGGGCGCTGCAATGTTGATATGCAGGCCACGGCCGGGGGGGGGAGGGGCGTGACGGACGGGTTGACGAGAAAGAGACGGGGATAGGGAATGAATGGCAAGGCGAGGCTAGGAATCAAGGCCGGGGCAGGAGGGTTAATATTAGGTAGGTGTGACGGCTGCAGGTGCGAGCGACCGAGTGGGTCATTATTAAAAGAGGAGGCGAAGCCAAGGCAGGGCAGCATTTTGTACGAGCGCACTCGAGACGTGGGAGAATTGGTGGCTCGGGCTTTTCTGTGCCAGCCTAGCCACCGCGGACCACACCGGGCAGGGGCGCTTACGGGTGAGTAAAGTACTTATTTTAGGGTGCACTTGGGGGGAGATTTGGGTATTTGGGCGTGCGATTCTGCTTCTGGCTAGTGCGGGATACGGGGGGACGGAAGGAAGGCGTCCGCTCTATTCTTCTGGCTCCTCCAGGCATGCATGCATGCGGCGGGCTCGCGCTAGACTGACTGGGCTACAAAAGCAGGAAAGAGACTGGAGAGGGCAGAAGAGTCTGGCCGGTGGGGGGGCGGCCCTCAAACGCCTGGAGTTACGGGTGCAAGGTTGTCTGGTGTGCGTCAGCACGGAGCGGCGGAAGGAGTGGGTGTGTGGACTCACTCAGCGGCCTGCCTGACACCCGATCGACCGCAGGCACGCCGACGAACTAACCAACAAGACAAGACCAAGCACGACCCACGGCGCCAGCGCGGGAGAATAATCCAACTCTGATTACTGTGACGGCACTGTGCGCCTCGCAGAAGCAAAGGCAGAGGGATGGATGGATAAGCCAAGCACAAGCCGTAATAGCGAAGCGCCGTCGTCCCCCTTCCTTTTCCCTCTGCTCTGCCAGAACGTATTACCTATACTGACTGCTAGGCTCTCAGACACCAGATCAGCGAATCGGCCCAGCCCATGACAAATGTCACAATATTGCCTCCAAAGCGCCTCAACTCAATAGAATGATTCCATCTCGACAGGACCAGGATACTTTTGATAGGGAAGGGGTCCCATGCACGCGAGAGAAGTGCTTTCCCCCTCATTCTGCCCACATGACGAATCCGCTCGAATCCATATTTTCGAAACGACAATCCGACATGGATGGCAGCAGGTCTGCAAATGGAAGCATTGATGGTGCGTACGTAGACGCGGCGGCGGCGCCTCGAGCGAAACGGTCCCGCCGTCTCATGTGTCGGGCACGACGCGCCTGTCCATGAATACTGTACGGCACGTGTCATGGCAGCGAGATTTCGGCCAAAGTTCTCGGCAGACGAGCAGTGCGCAACGTCATGGTCACCCAATGAAACAGGCACAAGGTTCCAGGTTGCTGGGTCGTCGACCCCAGAGCCGCCCAATGATCCACGGTATCCATGGCATTATTTATGCCTGGCATGATGCGCGCGACTTTCCCATCTTGCACTTTCTCAATCCGCGACTGCTCCTCGGTAAGCGGCCCCGGAATCGCTGCCTCGACTATGCGTACACGTCTTTGTACGTGGCATATCCCACAATGTTTGCAACTGTGGGATCCTGCTGGCTTTCCCATGGGAGCGTTGCAGATGGAAACATGCTACAAGGAAATGAGAGGGGCCCGATGTGCTCCAGATCCTCCTCGTCCGGACCGGCCTTTTTACGTGAGGAATAAGCCCATCCTGCACTCCTGCTCGAAAACCTGAAGTTCACAGGCTCCTGGTGGCTCGATGGGGGATCCCATCCTGCCGACGCGGCCGTCACAACAGCGTGAGCAGAGGGGGGAAGGGCCTGGCTCCCCCATCGTCATAGACTTGCTCGTTTATCTGTTTAGCAGGCCAAATGGTGCGGCTTTTGTAAACGTTCGTTTTCTGCCACGTTTCGGAGCCATGCGGAACCAGTTTGAGCAACGCCGGTGGGTGAGGATTATTAACAAGAGCCATCTGCCTGCCCGGGCTAAAGTAGAGTCACTTCGTCGGCCGTGAAACGCCGGTGATGCCGGGCTTTCACGACGGCTTCTTGCGACAATACGTCTGGTATTCCACAGCGAGAGACGGCTTCATTATGCCCAGTCCGGTCCCAATTTAACCAACAGTGCGGGAGCGCCGAGCATGGACGGACGAGTCCTGTTCTACTTTGGCGCCTGGCGCCTTAAGGACGGTTTGGTCTCGTGATGGTCGTTTTGCGAGTCACATGGCGAGACGCAGAATGCCGACGAGTCACCCGTGGAAACGATCGGCCTGAACATTCCAACGCTCGCAACAGGATGCATGCACGCTCTGGACCACAGCCTGGTCTGCGTCACAGGCAAGACGTTGGGATTAGAAGACGGATTGTTTCTCAATGTTCTGATCGGCGAGGCTGCAAGACTTTCCAGATGAATAGCGGCGCCAACGTTGCTTTTCTTTTGGTCATGAATTAGTTCCATATTAGGCTGTGTCACCAGGCGATGGAGAGGCGGACGGTTTCCGGTACCAGTATCAGGGACCCATGAAGCCTTGACTGGCCACAGCCAAAGCAGCAGCAGTAAGCAAGTCGGAGACCGACATGGTTTTCCGACGTGGCCGTTGGTTTGGCCTCTGCGGGTGGCCGGTTCTTTGCCTCTCTGTCTCAGGTGCCCATCCGGCGTCGTCACATTGTGTCGGCCAGGATTTGTGCCGCTCGAAGTGGCCGGGAGTTTTGTCTGGTGGCGGGTCGGGAGGGGAGGGCCTGCAGCTCGGCTTGCTTGATTGAATGACTGATTGATTGACTATTGATGCTGCACAGAGACGCGTGGCTTATGGGCCGCCAAGGAGGATGCACTGCGACGACAGACACTGTGCCCCGCCCCGACGCCGAGCACTGTACTCCGTACTTTCTTCATGATGGCTTGCTGATTGATGCATGCATCCTTCATCCTTGGGCATGGCAGCAGCAACCGCCGGGGCAACGGCGGCCAGCAACAAAAGGGGCTGGGCGCCAACACAAGCCAGGCCGGACCGTGCAGCCAAGTGCTGCGCTACCGTCCATGTTGATCCAAATCAATCAAGAGACTGGCGGCCGGTGCCGTACTACCGAGAGGGACGACGGCGAACCCATCGCCCAGTCGGCGGCGCACGCATGCATCGACGCCAATCGCGTCCACCTGGTCTGCCGCAGTTTCCATGAGGAAACAAAATAGAGGAGGTCACGCCATGGATGGGCCCTGGCTGCCATCGCGACAGGGAAGCAGCCTGACGGCCGACTATCCGCGCGAGCGAGATCTCTGCGGGGACGTACGTAGGCCGCAATGGCCATGGTAAAGTACGTACCTACAGGTAGGTAAGGTAGGTACCTAGGTAGGTAGGTATGAGAGGTATGGTACATACGGGCATCAAGCAATGATGACATATTATTATTTTTTTGGTGGGGGGGGGGGGAGGAAGAGTGTTTCGGCGTTCTAGATTGCCGGCCCTGTTCCTGTTCCTTCCCACCGCTCACCTGTCGTCGTCTCCAGCTCCGGCTTCAGCTGGGCGAAATGCGACGATGCTGCCCACGTCAGCATGGCACCCATTCGGAGCGCTGTTCTTCCGCGCAGAACCCTGACAGAACAACGAAAGCGAAGAAGAAGAAGATGACGGGGGCAGTGCACGCATGATGATGATTCCTCAGCCTTTTCCCCACACAGATTTGGCATCCCCTCGGCTGCTCCATTTGGTAGGTTCCGTCTAATTCTCCCTCCCTCCGGACTAGCGCCGACCGACTGCGCGGGAACCACTGGGGCGAAAAGCATGCTCAGAATGAGGCGTAAGCGCAGCGAACTAACTGCCAGTTTGATTGGGCCCCTTGGCTCCGCTCCCAGAGTGCAACGGCGTCTCTTTTGACCACTACTTTGAAGCATTTCCGCATCGGTCAAGGTCGATTGCTGATCGCATCGTACGACGGGCCGGACGATGGCATGAGATGGCTCAGACTCGAGATGGCCGTTCGACGCCAATGCCGTGGCCTTGTCGGCTCCGAGGCGAGTGCCATGTCGGTGCTGCTCTTGTCTGAACCAGTGATGAACAGATACTCGAGTGAATAAGTAGGCTGAGTTTCGGCACTGCTCACGTCCGACGGATCGACGATGCGCCGTGCCGCTGGCTGATGTGTTTTTCCCCATGCGGCTCAGCTGTGCAGAGGAGAAACAACTGCGCCTTCAATGTTGACACACGGCTGCCTGCACGGGCCAGGAAGCATTGGTCTGGTCATGATGTGTCTGTCACTTGCGGTGTTCTAGGGTTGGCATTGTTCCCTTTTCCTTTCCCACATGACAGAAGCAGTTTGATCCCGCTTCGTACAAGCCCGTTCTGCTTCCATGATGCCGCAGCTTCTCCAAGGCCAACGGGATACGGGATAGAAGCGCTCAACGTACTTGACATGAGTATGGATGCCTTGCCAAGCAGCTGCACTTGGCCTCACGCACAAGCAACCAGCTCAACGGCAACATCCAACAGCAAGTCCAGCCGTCACTGCTCGAGGGTCTGCGTCCTCGACCACCTCCCGGCCGACTTGACATCTCCGATACCTCCGATGCCTTTCTTAGGGTTCGCGGTCAGCGGCGCCAAGCAACGAGCGACACCAAGTCATAATTGCCACGATCAGCCAACTGAGCCAGAACCCACCACAGCATAAAGAAGACGACGCTCCCACGGCACCTCCACGTCTTCAGATTGATTACTCCGTGTAAAAGCCCAAACGCCTGACCCAAATCCCCAGGTCCACAAAAGTATTCTTCAGCGTTGTGCAATGTTGACGTTGCCGAACTCGGCCCGCGCATCGGGACCTCGCACGACTTTCCCTCCGCGATTCAGCCCTCTCTCATGACACGCGGTACACAATGCTGTCGGTCCCTCGCGACGGCAGCGAATGATTTGACATGACCGTCGGAGAGCTCTACCTGCGACTGAGATGGACGAATGCATCACGGAAACGCGGCGCATTGTCCCCAGGTTCAGCCAGCTTGCGCTCACGTTTGAGAAGACGGCGCGATATGCATCGGCGGCATCGAGGCAGCTAGACGCGCGCAAGCTCTGCTGCCAGTCTCCGAGTGAAGCCTGTCTGTCTGCAAGCCCCGTCGACAAACTGCCTCATCATAGCCCGAGTCTATCAACGCCCTCCTTCAACTCTTGCCACCCAGCAAGCGTCGCTTTCGAGTGCTGCAGCTGCCTCCCAACTTCACATAACCACCCTCACTTATCAAGCCCAAAGACAACTCGCGCTCCAACCCCATTCAATCTCAGTCAAGCCGTCATCTCCCCTGCCTGATCAACCCAACATCCGCCAGCTCTCCAAACCAGGGGCGCCCACTGCAGCCCAGCCCTCTTCGCAACGAGCATGTCCATTCCACGCGATAAGCATAAACCCATCGGTCCCATCCGAGAAGCATCAGGGAAAACTGACGCGTCCCCCCCACGACTCGCCCAACACCCGGTCGCATCACCCCCTGCGTCTCTAAGCGCCGGCCACGCGGCAGACGAAGAAGCCCACTCACGAATGCGTCACCAGCACGTGAACACGACTCGCAGAGTCTTTCCCTCGCAATACACCCCTATCGGAAGAGCACCCGAGCCATATGGAAGACTCACATGGCTCAAAAACAAAAGTCGCAAGCGAACATCAAGTCATGACTAGTGCCAATGGGATGAACGAAGATACAAAAAAGTGAAAGAAAAAAACTGTCCAGGCGCTAGTCCCTTCTGGGCCCGTTTTCTCAACCTCCAGATCGTGCGCCTCACGACCAGCCACGCGCAACTTGCATGTCCCAGCTGAAACAGATCCGCGACTGTCAAGTGAGCTGAAAAAGCAAACCTCATAAGCCATGCCGCCCACGCAGCTTCCCGCATCAGGAAACCCTCTGTACGTCACCCGCCAAGTGAAGGGGGGATCCTCCGCAACCATGACCACATGACACAGAAAGCTCATGACACGGCAGCGTCTTCTTCGACATCACCATAGGAGGTTCCGCGCTCCGGGCCCCCCCCCCGTCGCATCAACTGACACAGACACAGGCGAGCCCCTCGGCAGAATCACATTCGAGCTGTTCAAAGATGTTGTGCCCAAGACGAGCGAGAACTTCCGCCAGTTCACCACGGGAGAGTCCAAGGACGCCCAGGGTAAAAGCCAGGGCTACAAGGGGTGCAAGTTTCATCGCATCGTGCGTCTACCCCCCCTCTTGTATCAAACGAAGTACTGATCTGTCAAGATCCCCAACTTCATGTGCCAAGGCGGCGACTTCATCAAAGGGGACGGGTCGGGCTCGACGTGCATATGGGGCCTGAAGACGTTCGAAGACGAGAACTTTAGCCTCAAGCACGACCAGCCTGGGTTGTTGTCCATGGCGGTACGTACAAGGTTGAATGTCACTACAGGGCCAATGCTGACGTTTCGGTGTAGAACGCGGGCCCCAATTCCAATGGCTCCCAGTTCTTCATCACGACGGTGCCCACACCCTTTTTGGACGGCAAGCATGTCGTGTTCGGCAAGGTCGTTGACGGCATGGACGTGGTGAAGAAGATGGAGGCCACCAAGACGGGGTACAGGGGCAAGGACGTGCCGAATATGGATGTGGTCGTTGCTCAGTGTGGCGAGATGTAGACTCGTGCAATGATGCAGACGTTTCCTGCCCGGTGTGAACGCCTGATTGTGACTCCCGACTTGGTCGTCGTCATTGGGTGGTTGGCGCTGTGCTCGATGGCTCATTGTGCACTTTTCAACGATGACGAATTGTTTCTTTTTCCTTGATCAGTACTGGGAGCCGTTGGTCAATTGGCGAGGCTCCAAGACTTCATGTCGTCGGTCGCAGTCGTAGGACCAAAGATGCCAGAGTTCAGCCGGTGAGCTTGTCGAGCCGAAAAAACTAGAAACAGGGCCTACAATGGCAATAGACTCGCGACTATTGGGTTGTGGCATTTCAGCATCCAACAGGATGTCACCCATGGAGCCCAATGCAGTTCTCAATGAATGAAGAGCTTGTGAGCAGAAGCTGAACCCTTGAATAGGAGGCACAGTGATGGCCCCCGTCACTTTGGACAGTCACTTTGGACACAGACAATTCACAAGTGACCTATCAAGCCACGGTATGCCGACGACACTTCGTCCATATGATGGGAGTGGCAAGCAGTGGCCACCATCAGTATACGAGCAATGTGGCCATCGCTCAATATCATGGTTTGTAACTGTGTTATGGCACCCGCGCCGCCGGAAATGGTGACACATTTGCACGGTACGAGTCATCTTGAGGAAAATCCGTAGTCACAATGGAACTCTATCCACGCAAGCCACTTCGAGCCAGCATTGTGCTCTGATTGTGTCGATACGCGATTCGCACACTCATTTCGCAATCAACGTCAATTCATTCCACCGATGACTCCATGTCGGAACCAGCAGACACGGCCACCATGTCGTAGCTGTCAAACACCATTCGCCTCTCGGCTGGTATATATGGTGACGAGTCAAATATGTACGCCTGAAATCATGAACCGCAAGGCAAATTTCCCATCATCAAGTAGCTTCCTTCGAAGTGTCACTTTCCTTCAACCTTCTGCATATCTGCCTTTCCGGACCCATCCTTTGTCTTAATGCTCAGGCCTCGACCAGCGGCAAATTTGAACGTCTGTCATACCGTCGAGACCCAGTCGGTACTACGTCTTCTGAGTGCACCATAGGCGCTAAATGGCCGATTTTGGTCGGTTCAGAATCACTGCAGGCGGTCACCGTGCCTTGGGAGGACGGTGCGATATGTCGTAGTGAGAAGAGTCGTTGGCGGTACGGTCTCGGTTCGTGTGACGGTCAAGACCCCGCCGTTCGCGGCAGATGTTGCCATGGCAGGAGGCTGCGGAGGAGCTGCGGCCGAGTTCTGCTGCGGAGGAGCCGCGATAGACGGCTGCGGAGGAGCCGCGGCAGGATTCGGCGGGGGAGCCGCGGTAGCGGGAACTGAGGCAGGGGCAGAAGGAGGGGGCGTGGCATCTCCTTTCTCTAGCCCAGCAACTTTTACTTGATAGTTGTCGGTCATCTGTTCACGGACAGCTTTGGAGTAGATGTTCTGCTGGGCGACCCAGCCAGCGTCGTTCGCGCCAGCGTCCTTGGCTGCCATGGCTTGCGGCGGACCGTTCGTGATCTTGATATCGACGACACTAGCATAGCTTTCATTCTTGGAAATGGCATCCATCTTCCAGCCGTTTGGTACCTGATCCCCTCTCATGAAAGAACCAGCCCACGGAAAGTTGCCATCCTTTGTCTTTTCAATGTCCATCTTTTGTGCGTTCAGGTCCGGCCAGTCCCAATACCAGTACACGGTGTATACACTTCCAGGCTTCAGATCCGATGGGAGTTTGACATCTGCTTGGCAGGTCAATTCCATGTCTGGATTGGCCCCATCACCTTTCAGCTTCGCGACCCGATCATTGGCGATTGCCTGATGATTGGGTTGGTAGCATTGGCCGTCATCATAATTCCTGGTCGCAAGGAGGATGCCTCTCTTATCGCCGCCGGTGCCCTCCTTATTCCAGCGCAAGTGTACGTCAAAAAGCTTCTCATCCTCCTTAGGCTGGGACGTGCCGTAAAAGAAGATGGTGCCGCGATTTCGAGGTTTGTTGGGTTGGTTCTGTGGCAAGGAGACATGGCCATTTTCATGATGGTTGAAGGCGACATGATCGCCAGGGGCAGCCTCCAGCATGGGGAATTGGGGCTTGTCCGTGAACTTGAACTTGTTCATAACCTCGTTGCCGGTGTAGAACGCCGTGCCGGTGGCCGGCAGTCGCAGCATGGGAACCTCGTCACTCCAGCCGGGACTGCTGCGTTCCTTGAATCCCCGAGGGTAACCAATGCCGACCATTGTTCCGTTGGCGGCGATCCGCGCCACATTTTCCACCCAAGAATGAGCCGAAGCCGAGCAAACCAAAGCCAGTACGGTGGCGAGGTAGACAGTGCTCACGGGAGAGTCGCGTTTCTTCATGATGTTCGTAAATCGGGTCATGATATCCTCAAATGTCTTCGTGGAGCAGCGTGAGCAAAAGAGTCTCTAGTATTCAGGTTCTTGTTCAAAAAAGTCGTATGGAAAACTTGGCGTGTCGAAAGAATGTTTCTCACCAGGAGAAAGCAAAAGGGGCAAATCGTGTTGTTCCAGTAATCGAAAGGAGAGTGTAGGCTATCGCAAGTGCAGATAGACCATGGGCAAGAAACCAAAAGTCGAATCGAATTTGACGGGTAAGGAGAGGAATCTGGGAAAATCCCAGAAGTGGCAAGGTCGCGTATTTGTTTCTTTTCAAAAAGCTGTGCGGGAGGGTCAGAACACGGAAGCAAAGCAGCACTGAACATCGGCATTCACGTACATTCACTAGGAGTGTTGACCTTTTTGTTGTGAGCTGAGCAGCTGGCAGATCCACCAGCCAGCTGGGGGCGCCAGTCGTCTGCAGGTGTTCAGAGTGAATGGATCAGCCAATGCTTGACGTGTGAAAGGCGAAGTTCAGCACAAGGTGAGCTGGCATGGGCGAGAAAGGTCATGAAAGCCGGAGCTGAATAGATGAGAGTGAACAGCAGTGGCCGCGCGGGGCAAACAGTGACTCGAGCTCGGTGATGTGAGATGGCGAGATCAGAACAATACCGGCCATGGAAATTTTCTCAAACAAGAGTACTCGTTCAAGATTTATCTCTTTATCGTGCCATGGTAGACAATCATCAGTCTGATGTCGAGTCACGGTCGAACAGGGGATTGTCTGGGTTGGAACACCATCCGGCTTTTGTGGCAGATTCTAGCTGTTCCGCGAGGGGTAGCAAAAAGGCTGCAAAAGATGTGACCCTGAAAGGCAGCCCATACCAGACGATACACTCAGGGCGGCAGACACGGAGGCGAAGTGTGAGGTGTATGAGGGTTCACCGGGCAAACCATGGTTTCGTGACAGCACATTAGCCCATCGACGTGCGGCGGCAACGGTCACGGTCGTGGTGGTGGTGCAGAAGGTCCTCGCGGCCACGAAAGGGGGCCGCGAGGATGTTGGCCCCGTACACGCATTACGAACAGTCCCAAGTAATGCGACTCGTTCAGGCACAAGAAACTTTGCGGCCCTGAGCCGGTGTGAAGGACGATGATTGTCCAATCGAGCCGTCCGGTGTTGAGAAGAAACAATGGTGCACAAAGCCCGAGGCGCGTGTGTTTCGAGACAGACCCTGTCAAACTGCCTCGCTCCTGCCACTCATTCACTGGCAGCTGTTCTCTGAGTGGCAGGCAGGCCCCACTTCGCCCTCCCCCGCCCCTGCCGTTGCAAATCTGCGCCATTCCCGAGGACACGACTGGCCATGATTCGTCCATTTCGCTTTTAGTTGCCGCTGCAAGTGCATAGATCAATTCCACGGCGCCGCACAGAGGATTCAGATCGGTCAGAGAAGCGTAAGAGCAGATTACCAGAGCGCAAAGTTCAGAAAGTCGTCGTGGCACGGTCCTCCCGTTGCGCCACGGGTTTGGGACAGGCAACGCGACCTCTGCAGCAGCGTGCGATTTCACCTGCGATGCTGAAAAAGTTGAAAGCAGGTGTCGCCACCACCACCACCTGTGTGTGCCTCACCTCCCTCGCCTTGCCTCACCTCACCACATCATCATCTCCCCCAACTCCTCGCTTCGCGGCCACAAGACCGGCCCAGTGCCGAAATCACCTTCATCTGCGCCCTCTCGATGCTTTCGCCCGTGTTTCCCCTCTTACAGGAACCCACTCACGTCAATATGCACGACACTGGTTGTGCCGGTTTGTGCCATGGTCAGAGTAAGCGCCGGCCATACTGACCACATCAGACTCCATCTCGGCCCGTTGCAGATCAATGGATGAAACGTCTCGTGGAACTGTTGTCCACTCGAACAACGAGCGATTACATGGGCCGCGGTCTGGTCTCATCGCCATCCGGCTACCAGAATGCGATCGTGTTCGTTCCAAGTCAGTCGCTATCGCCTCACCCTGTATTTCATCTTTGTCTCGTGATGATTGCACCTGGTCTGTGCGATGCTGTACGCGTGTCTTGACGCCATGTGTCCATCATTCTCTTCTTTGTGGCCACTGTTGGGGCCTCATGGTGCCATGCACTCGATTTGAGAAATGTGTGTGTCCCAGGATTCCTGACCAATACCGTGGACACGAACCACGAAGAGGCTGTTCAGAGGGCGGAATCGAAGACGCGGGAAAGAAACCCGTATGAGATGGTAAGCGCTGATGCACGCGAAGTCAGAGGAGGGACCATCTGTTACGCGAGGCCAAAGTGCGTATCGTGACGCAAATCTCGTTCTCATGCCTCACCGCACAGGAGTACATGAGTGCACCCATCTCGCCGCGATCGTCGTGCTTTGCCTGGATCAGTCCTTCTCCGAGTACATTATATGCTGAGATCTTGACAGTCCAACCTCGTAAAGAAGGGTGTGACAAAAGTTCCTTTCACAGCATCGCGAGGAGGCAAAACGTCGCCAGGCGCAGCAAACGATGCATCTTCGCAATGGTCCACGACGCGACGCACCATCAGGCGTCTCTATCCATCCGCCGAGGTCGCGTCTCCCCCGTGATCAATATGACACAGACACTCGACAGTAGTTAAGAATAGTCCCATTATTCAACGCAGCTCCTTTCGCGCCTCCAGACCAGCGGCAGCCTCCCGCCCTGGCGCCCAATAGCCCCCGTCCCGCTTCCGCCCTTTCATCGCCATAATCTACAGCCGCCGAGGGAGCCACACCAGACCAACAAGGGACGGACGGCAGGAATGATTGCGAAGCGAAGTCAGAATGAATGCCCAATCAATAAAAAAAATGACAAAAGATTGAATGAGCGAAAATCGATTTTCAGAACACGAACAAGGAAAAAATATCCAAGCCCACAAGAAACACCATCCGCTCATTATTCCCACCCATCCCAGCACACGAACATGCAACACAAATCCCACCCGGCGCGCAACACATTACCTAAGCCCTCGTTAAAGTGCATGCATAAAACATCTCACCAGCCCATTGTCTCCCTCAACCCATGACCGATTATTTCCCCGCAATCCGTTCCAATTATCGGCCCCCCTTTCCTTCCAACACGGGGCGTGGCCATTTCCGCCAAAGTGTTTGAGCCAGGGGGTGGTATTTGTTTGACCCCGTCTGTCTTTCCTGCATGGGATCCACCACATTGGACATGCTGAAGAGACATGGCTGCACAAACTGCAGAAACACCATAACACGTGTTTGTGTGTGTTTTGAGTGACTGGTTGTGTGCGTGTGCGTGTGTGTATGTGTGTGTGTGTGTGCATACACGAGAGGGAAAAGTCAAACACACAAGAGGCAGCTTCGTTTCGAAATAACGCTGAGAGATCGGCAGGCACTTCGGAGTAGAGCGGAACAGTCATTCAATTGTTCGGTGAGAAAACCTGCATCAATACTCTGACATTGTACATTGTGCCATATTATGTGCCATCATCATGAGGGGGCCTACTTGTCATTAAACAACAAAAGTTTCGTATCGTAGTAGAGCTCGCCAAAACACCGTCGCGCTCAAGTAAAGAACACCCCGACACCAAAAATACACATTGCCTGTCCTGCAATGAGACGAAGAGAAGCGAAAATATCTGCCAGTGCCAAAGAACGTGTGGCAGGGAGCATTGGTATCAATTTCTTCCGACATTATTTTTCTTTTCCTCCTTATATTCCGTGCTGGTGAAGTGTGTCCTGCATCACCATCCAGCAGTGACAGAAACACCCAGATCAATCGTCTCCCTCCTCCTCTTCACAGGTCGAGGGCTGCCACCTCTCTCATGAGAGCCTGGAGCAGCTCCGGCAGACAAGGGCCATTGCGGAGGGCCCCAGATGCTGGCGCTGTGATGATCACTGTGTCCCTCCAACTTGTGAGTCGGCGCCCATTCAGTCGTTGCACTCGCTGGCGCCGAGGCCGTTTGCCAGCCGTCCAGGGCCGACATGTCCCACCCTTGCATGTTACTGGCGTCAATGCCACCAGAGTTGTCATAAACGAGCTGGTTGGGAAGTTCAAGTGACGAAGTTGCAGCCATGTAGGACGCGACTGCCGTGTTGATCGGTTTCACATCAGGAAACGACGCTTGTCCATCAAAACTGTAGGCCTGACCATTCGTCAACCCCGCAGGCTGTCTCTCGTTCTGAGATGACGGGCCCGTCCCGGGGAGATATCCCACGGCGCTGTTGGGACCCATGCTGCTGTCAAAGCTCGCGCTGCGTCCATCGAAGCTGGTGGCCCTCGTGTCAAAGCTGTTGCTCCTGCTGTCAAATGTGGTCGCTGAGTAAGGTGTAGCGATCGTCGCAGATGGGGGCGGTGTGGCCAACCCGTTCGAGAACGAATCGAACAGCCCAATACTGTTGTTTGGCGTTTGCAGCGGCGGAACATGAGGCCCATGCGGCGCATTGGATCCCTGGTCCCACGTGTTGAATGTCTCATTCATTGCGGCTGTCAGGTGCTGGTTGATGGTAGGCGTGGGTGACATGATGGCGTCCCTGGGTACACCGGCCTGCGGGTAGACAAGCGCCTTCTGCTGATGGTATCGCGACATGGGATCGTTGATGGTCAGCCATCGCCAGGTTGTGCCTGCAGGCTTGAAGACAGGATTGTACTTGTGCCACTGGTTTGTCGTGTTGAAGCGCCAAAAGATGATGGCTTGTCGCACCCACTGCGTCGAGTCGGGCGCGCAAGACCAGAGCTCTTGGTACATGGCCACTTTGCAGATCAGATCGCTGCCAGTCGGCTCGCGGCGAGCCCACGACGCGGCATCGCCTTCATCCTCGGAGCGCTTTCGCTTACTTCCGGCCCGCTCCAGCTCCTTCTTGCCTTCTCCATCAGCGTACTTTCGACGCTTTTCCCTCAGTCGCTGGTGCTCAACATCAGGGTACTGCACTGCCATACTGAGGATGCTGGCCCACTCGACGGCAGGGAATGGGACCGGGATGTCCTGACGAGGGCGGTTGTGGCAGTCACAATCCACCTTGGCATCACTGCAACCTCGAAGATGTATCCCGCTGTCATTGGTGTAGACTTCTGGCTTGTCGTCATCACTGTGCAACTCAGCTGGCCTGGTCAGGCGGGTGATGCACTTCCAGCGGTGATTCTGCAAAGCGGGCTGAGTAAGGGCAACCTGAACGAAGCCAGTGAGTTCAGAGCCCACTGGGAACTTGGCGTGCTCGTGTAATTCGAGCGTGGCGCACATCTCCAGTAGAAGGCATTCCTCGTCTCGGGCAGGAAGGTCCAGAGTTTCGAACATGGCGGGGGCATCTTTTTGCCAGCGGCGTGTCACAGCCTTTGCGCAGGCAGACGTTGTTCTGTCAAGAGAACGAGTGTACTCATGCAGCAAAACATCTTTACCGAGCACGATGGGGCTGTCATCGCAATTGGAATACTTGTTCAGATGGGGGAAGGAGGCGTGATCAAGCGGTGCATCATGCGCGTCGTAGGCCACCTCGTCCCGAATTTTGATATCGGAGCATGCGACAAGTATCTCACAAGTCTTCGGCCGCGCGCAGATTGACGACTGCAATGCCAGAAGCTGAGAGAAGTATTCATAGTTGGGCTTGACCTCAGGTACTCGACCCTCAGCTAGAGCCGTGAGCACCGGGTTGGACTTGAAGGACTCTTGCTCTTCTTCATCATAGTAGTCGTCCGAATTGGTAGAGCCCGGCTCTTTCTTCTCTTCAGACGGAAACAAGAAGTGAACTGAGACGGTGATGAGCACATGTACGGCGGATTCTGAGAATGAAAAGAGAGGCAATGGTATGCATGCCAAGACTTACAGCAACGAAGATCCTCGAAAAACTTCTTCACGACCTGCATGTGACTCGAGACTTGTTTGCGTCCCATTTGCTCGATGCTTTCGTTGCTATTGTCGATTCGAAAGATTTCCTTACTTCCCAAGATTGCAACGCAGATGACGAAAATGTATTCACTGATCAACATGTTTCGTCCATGGAGCTTGCCACCCATGGAGAACTTGCGACGGCCCATGTGTGGCATGAGCAGTACGGCTGAAGCACGAAACGTCAGTCAAAGAGCCAACCATGAGAAGTACTCTTCGGTCCAACTTACAGTCGACGAAGGCATCTTCAAGCTCGGGGCGGCGCCAGACACCACCTTTGTCCTTCTGCGTGTCCTTGTGTGCTTGTCTGTTGCGGTACTGGCGGAAGGCAGGCCAGAAGTAGAGAGGGTTGATGGACGCCTTGGGCCGTCTCTGATAGCAGCGAGGCTGTTGACGAGGGGTCGGAACCCTATAGAGGCAGTCGAGCGACTGCGAGGGGACCATGGGGGCGGCGATGTTGGAGGGCATGGCGGGCGACAATGCCACCTGGTTTGGATAACAAGAGACAAGGCCATTGAAGCTATGTGATTGCGCGTTGCCGGTGGACTCTCGAAGCGGTGCTCTGCCGGCATGCTGGATGCTGTTGCGCCTCGTGTCCACATACTCCTCGGATTGTGAGAAGCGTTGTGACGACAGCACAGGCCTGGGCTGAAAGAATGAAGCCATTGTGGAAAAGGTCGAAAGGCAACGAGTTGAGAAAGAGTCCCGAGGCAAGAGGAATGCTTGTACGAGTCGCCAACGAGAACAAGGCTCGCAGCTGAAAGTTCGATCCAAGCAGCAGAGAATGCCTCGTACAATGGCCACAAAAAGTATGAATGGGAGAAAGAGCGAGTTGAAGAGGACAAGAAATGCTGAGAGGAATTTTGGGATGTGGAATGGTGGGTTAAATGTATGCTTTGAGGAGGCCGCTGGAGCTCGACTGGAACGAAGCTGTATTTCCCGGGAGGAGTCCAAACTGTATAAATCCAAGACTATCGGTATCGGGATGGACAACTCGAGCGGAGCATATCGACATGAAGCGGAGGGCCAGCAGGGCTAACACATCTCGCTGTTGCTCCGCGTCGTCCATCCACTCGCCGCCCCCTCAACCTAATAATCAAGATCTATCAACCCAAACAACCGAAAGAGGGTGACATGATGGGAGGGGCTTGGCCAGGGTTGGTTGGTTCAGGACCTACCCAGGCAGCGGAGCCGGGAGTGTCGTTGACAAGTTCGTCACTAGTCGATCCATGACATCCGAGTCGACGGCCGAAAGAGGTCTTGTCGCAAATGCGACCAGGCACATGGCAGCTAGAGTGTCTGCAGCGGCGGAGAGGCGGTTGGGGATGCAAGGGAGGTCGAGGGCGTGGGCGTTGGCGTTGGCGTGGGGGTGGGTGAGGAAGCGGGGCTCTCTGGTTTCGCACGCAATGCAGATCCCATCGTCGGTTTGTCTGCAGGTATGCGATGAGATTACCATTAGACAAAAAATGGTCTTCGTCGTCCGCATGCTCGGTGAGCCGCATTCTTGGTTCCTGGACGGCAGTTGCAGATTGTCGCAAAGTTGCGTGTCCTTGTTTCCTTTCTTTCTTTTTTTCTTTCGTTGTCCCTCGCCTTGTCTTCTTTCCACTCCAAATCGGCCGTTGCGCGAGCCAACCAAAAAAAAAATGGTTCAGAGTCAGCGGGTGCGCGATACGTACGCCCCTCCCCAAGGGATGTGCCCAGGGGCGCGTGGGCCAGGGACGAATGAGAGTCAAGGAGGAAAGGAAAATTGGTCGTCGCCTCACTCCTGCGCTCGCTCGCTCTCTCTCCTGCGATGGCGCAACGGCCACATCGGCGAGCGACCGCCAAACTAGTCTGCATCTTTGCTCCCTACCAGACTATGCCTCCAGCTCCTCCTCATTGTCATCGCCAATGTTGACCTTTTTTCTCCCTCCGCCGGTAAGTTGTTGAAGGGCTACTTTATTGACTTGACGCCCTACCTTGCGCTGCATCTTCTCGATTTCTTCCTCAGCGTCAATGGCTTCAGCCTCCGCAAAGTCCAATATCAGTCGGCGCCCCAGAAGGTGAGTGTCCTTCAGGGCGTTGAGGGCGTTCTCGGCTTCTCGGGGTGCCACAAAGTCGGCGAACGCAAAGCCTCGGGCAGTGAAATCGGCCTTCTTTGGAACGCGGACCGATCTGAGCTGCCCGTATGTGCCAAAGAGAGAACGTACGTCTTTCTTAGTGGCTTGGAAAGGTAGGTTCTTGATGATGATCTTGGTCCTCCGTGCGGCTGCCTTCTTGGCCCGGTCCTCTCGTCGTCGCTCTTCAGCGGCGTCCTCGCCCTTGTGGGATGCCTTCACGCCCAGAGTGTGTCCGTCGAGCACGTACCCATCCATCACCTTGAGCGCTGCCAAGGCCTGCTCCTTGGACCGAAACTCAGCGAACCCAAACCCCATGCTGAGCGTTTGGCCTGGTTTCTTAGGATCCGTCTTGGTCTTGACCCTAGCCGATACGAATCCGTCGAGAGGCTCAAAGACTTCAGCCAATCGACTAGTGGTCGTGGCGAAGTTTAAATTGCGGATGAAAAGTGAGGTCGTTTCCACCTCATCCGCCTTATCCCCGCCTGACAGGAGCTCACTGACGCTAACCTTCTGTACCCCAGTCGCTTGCCGATCCACCAACCGGCTGGCTTGGTCCGACGGGTCGTTCTTGAACAAATCTTTGGGACCCTTCTCCAAGAAGAGCACGCTATCCTTGATGCGTCTATACGCAAGCTTTCCAAACGCCGCTTTTGCTTGGTTCGCCTGCGTAAACTGTACAATAGCAATGGTCCCCGCGGGGGGCATCAAGACTCTGAGCACTTGACCGTGCTCCTCAAATAATTTACGGAGCTCATCCGTTGAGGTCCCGAACGGGAAGTTCTTGACCAAAATGGTGGTGTCTCCACGCCTCTGGGTCTTGAAGGCATCGAGATCCACTCCGTTGGCGGCGAAGTAGGCCTTGGTTTCCTGGATGACGGTCGTCTCTGCGATGGCTTGTTTGACGGCGGCATCAGCCGACGTAGGATCCAGGAGCTCGGACTTTGAGACACCCAGGCGGTTGGCAACAGTCGTATTGACAGCATCCTGATTCATGTACAAGGCGTTCCAATTGAAGCTGTTTGAGGCAGCTTCTGTTTTCTTGCGTATCATGTTTTGCTTCTTGAGAGGCAGCTTGGAGATTTCAAATTCGTCCAATCCCTGCTCCCGTTTGGAGTTGGCTGGAATGATGTGGATGATGCGCCCTTGAAAGGTCACCCCATCCATCGTCTGGAATGCTTCCACCGCGTTGGATGAGTCTGCAAAGAGTACCAAGGCAAACCCCTTTGTTGCGCCATCGGCATTGACGGGGAGGTGAACCTAGACGAGAAGACAAACATTAATCATTGCACCTTTTTCTCGCCACCACGTTGCGTGACACTCTGTGTGGGATCCGTTCAAGGCAAAAGCTCAGACCGTCGAAGCATCTACTAAAATTTTCGCCCATTGTATCATCATATACCGAGGTATATGCTGTCCCTATCATGGGGTTCATCATAGCATGTGGCCTTGTCGGTGAATGTGTGATTACGTGCACGTCGGTGGTCAGGATGGTTATGGTGGGAAGAGAAAACGGTGTGATCGAGACCACCCTCCGTCAAACTTACCTCTTGGACCGCGCCAAACTTGGTGAACATCTCTCGAAGATCGTCCTCGGTAGCGCTGTATGGCAGGTTTCGGACGAAAAGCCGAGACGTGCGCGAGATGGCGTCGACAGCATCTTCCTTAGCTGTTCCCTCTTTTGTCGCCACCTCATCAGCAGTGTCTCGTGTCACTTCTTCGGAGGAATGCGATGATTGTCCGTCAACTTCTACGTCTTGCTTTGTCGTCTCACCTGCCGACGCCCCCACCGTCTGAGTGGTGAGTTCATCGGCGTCGACTAGATCCAGGACTCTGCTCGTGCGCGATCGCAGCCAATCATCGTCTGTGGCTGTGGCTGCTACTGGCTCATGATCTGTCAGCTCTGAATCACCTTGGTCAGCTTTCCCTTCGGCAGTGCCTGTGGAAAGGTGGCTGCTGAGTGTTTCTTGGCCGTTTATTGGTGGCATGCTGACCACATGGCCCATTTTGTCCGGTTTGATGTTTGACCCTGTCTCTCGCGGTTTCTGCTTTTTCTTTGGAACATCCTCGTATTCGTCATCACTACCTCCCTCCAAAACGTGCATGTCTTCAGGTTGAAACGAGTCAACCTCTCCCACTGCGGGAGCTGTTTCACTCGCAGCAAGTCCTTCCCTTCCGGGCTTCATGATCTGTAGGAACTCCCGCAACTTTGGGTCGGTCTCAAGCCGCTTTTCCTCACGTTTGCGCTTCTTTGATTCGGGCTTATTGTTGTCTTTCACATGAGAACCATCATGTTTCTGTGGAGTATTGTGGGATCGGGATTCATGGAAGTTGTCGCTTGACACTGGACGTGTGATCTGAATTGCCATTAGCAGCCAGGTAAAGAGGGGTGAAGGAGGTGTGGTCAAGACTTACAGGTCGTGCTGTCTCGACCGACAACTTAGACATACGAAAGTATGACTTGTTGAAGTACTTGACAGCATCAGAGGCGTCATCCTGACTTTTGTAGCCAACGTAGCCGATCCGACGCTGGGGTATCAGTTTGACATCGGTGATTTGCCGATTCTTGGCTGAGAAGTGCTTGCGAAATTCTGCCTCCGTAATGGCCGGGGGTAGACCCTTGACGAAAATCCTCGATGAAGTCATCACACAGAGTAGGTCATTCGTCATATCAAGGTTCTCGATGTGCGCCCCATCGTCTGCCTGCAGACTGATCCATGAGAGGCGAAGATCAAGGATGGAGGTCACGCCAGAAGGAAAAAAAATTGACGACCCATATCGCGTCGCGTATCGATAAAGTCATTGGTTCCGCTATAGCTCCTGCACTACCCTACACCTTCAGTGCCCAAATTGACGTCCGCGCCTACGATGCGAGTGTGTTGTGAACAATCAAGCATACGAGTGCAAGCGTTGGGGCTTTCTTCTGGTCTAGACTTCATTTTTATTTTTTTTGAGGCATAATACTGCTGTTTTGCGCGTTATGCCATCAGGGTTGAAATAACGAAAGTCCGCAACTGATGGGGCAGGTAGGTTGGATTGAACGTATCAGCACTTCAACATTATCAGGTTCGCAAGTTGCAACACTCGCAAAAGTTCGATAAAGCTCTGCGTTTGCGATAGCAAGCACGTCGAGAGGCCGCGGTCACTGCAGAGTGAAAAAGTCTCTATGTACCGGTCACGGGCAAAGCAGCATAAGTGCGACATTGGATACGATCGAAGGGAACAGAGAGGCGCCCAATGTATTAGGCCTTTTGGTCTTGCTCAAACTACTTGGTGCAGAAAAGACGAGCCACACTTGCTTCTCAATGTCGAATTCGCGACCTCTCTTCTCGCCAGTCATAGCATCTGCAACTCTTCAATGCAAACTGGAATTCATACGAATGTCCCTGCAAGTGGACTTTCCTGGCTATGGACTGGGAAGCAACAAGATCGTAAAACCCGCATTCGCAAAGAAAGGCGAAGCAATGAAAACGTGCTACACTCGGGCTCTGACCTGCTGCGAAGCTTCAAACTTGAAGGGCGCACCGTTTGTATGCACAATTATAGGACAGCCCTGAGCCTAATCGACGGCAATTGAACGCGGCCTTGGACGCTCAACGGCCAAAGCAGGCTTCGCAGCTACAGTGTAGGTTGTAGGCTGATCCAGATCCCTTTGAAGCTTCTCCTGAACAATGACCAGAGAATACGCATCGTCAGAAATTATGTTGCATTCCGCAGTTCAACATCACAATCAAAACGAGGTAATTTTGCAAGGATAGCTTGGGAAGCTGTCATCGATTGCACCATTTGAAATCTTCAAATTCTCAACATAAGTGATGTACGACCATTCAGGCCTATATAATTGCCAGACCAAGCAGAGGCGGAAGGAGTCAACGGTTTTTTGTTAAAGATGGAAAGATTGCCGCGGCAAGTGTGCTTGGCCGCAACAGGGCGCTACACATCATCTGCTCTCACGAGGATCACATCAGGAGACAGTCTATCAAAAGCTTCCGATAGGTCGCCTTTAGTGACTGCCGCACATTAGACTGCTCGACACGTTTGCATTGTGGTCCAGAACATATACTAAGAGATGATCTGCAGTGACCAATGCGAGATCTGAAATTTTTGCTAATGGTGACCTTTGGGTGACCTCGGATGACTTTCAACAAGACTGCTGCACACATTTCGGAAGCCGAACTCTAGCATCTGAGGGCAGCGATGAACTTGGACGCCGTCACAGGCTCACGACCATGTCTTGTCGACGCGATTGTCAGCGTATTCTAGGCTGAACCCCTCATAACGTCACGGACATCAGAGGCGAATATGACGCAAAGTCGGCCCTTCTTGGCTGGCCGACTGGCCGCTTCTTCTAGACTTGGTGCGCTGTTAGCCGCAAACTCTAAACGACCCGACAGGCAACCCCTCTGACCACTGTCAGGCCGCTCTTCCGCATTAGCTTTCCTAGTGCAGAACTCTGCCGCCTCGCCGATCTTGATGCGTTACAGTCGTGGCTTCGGCCGATAATACACTCTTGCAGGGCGTACAAATCGTCAGCCTCCCGGGTATCTTGGAAGTGGCGGACGCTAAACGAGAAAACGACGGCGACCAGAATGATCGCCGAACTTGCAACTCCGATCTTGACATCGAGCGGCTTGACAGCGCGATGCTCCAACGGAGACTTTGATCAAAACCGCAGAGGCATTTGACCTCGCATGATTTTTGGTAGTTTCCACGTCATCGTCACATCAATGTAATCGCTTTGTGCCCGATGAAGTTTTTTCGGCGTCGATGCGGGCAACGCATGTATTTGGCACGTACAGTATTACTTAATAAGATATAGGAAAGTCGCAAAAAGAAAGGCCTCGACACATGATTAGTGATGAGACTGGGACTCGAACCCAGGAGGATTGCTCCACCAGGAGAAAGATCGGGTAACCACCTTAACCTGACGCCATAACCAACTCGGCCATCTCACCGCCTTTTGTGCGTGGGTCATGGGCTATTAAATTCTTATATGAAGTGTGTGTTGACCTCTCTCTTCTCCGTCACAACTACCGCTGACCCAGTACCCCTCCAAGTAAATAAATGCCCTCGTTGCTCTAAACGTATTTTTTCATTTTGCCTTCTGTGCCTGTACTTATTGTTGTGTGCTTTGATAGAAAAAATTACAGCATGAAGAGGCGATTGTGAAGTGCGTCGGATGACTTCCCTCATGCTCATTCGCTGTAGAAGTTTCTTAGTAGGACTGTCGCGGTTGCCTTCGTCCACAGAGCATTGATACAGATGTTGTGCCTGAGGGCTGGATACGCTTCAAGTCGGCCTGTGACATCGTTAAGAACGCGATTGGCGCGGCAGACAACCTGGCGCATGGCTCGAATATGCTCTGTTGCGTTGCAAGTAATGTCACTGAAGCTGACCGCAGGCATCCACGTATGATCAGGCGATTCTGCGAGTAGAGAATCCGGAGAAGACATACGGTCTCCGATGCTTTTGACTCTTAAAAATATTGTACATGCGTCTTCTCAATTCTGCTCCGTCGGCCTTTCAGACAGAACAATGACCAAAAGGAAGACACGACCAAGGCATGGAAGGTTGGAAGGGCCACCGCATCAATGGAGAGCTGCCCCTGCCTTCTCCACACTTGGCCTCCACGCGTCCCGAGTCGAGTGAGGTCCACTACAATCACAAACGTAGTGAAGCGACGCGAGTTCCAGACTGAACACCACCAATTCGACGACTTCCCCTTATTACCTCGGTGAGAGTCCACAACAATAAGCCATTGTAGGCCGAGCTGTGCACGATAGCGTCAGCAACAAAAAGCGTGCAGTGAATTGGATTGCTTCAGGTACGCTACACGTTGACGGCGCGTAACAAGAGGTATTTGCTATCTGAGTTTGTCGAGCAACTTTCCATTACATTATGCATACATGGACCAAAACGACCAGATGCAAGGAGATGAGGATGCTGATATTGAATCATCTGATCCTTAGGCCCAAGGTCCGACCAATCGCACAAAGATTATCGCTACCGAACAACGCCTCTGCGCGAAAACAGAATGGCGGAGAAACAACCAGATACGCCTGGGCAGCGTGAAAAGCTCGAAGGTGCGAAACCCAGCTCTGCGTCGCGCACCAAGCAAGTTCCATACGAGGATAGACAAGAATGATCACAAAATTACTGATACGTACTATGCAGCTCAGATCAAGTCTGCCGACATGGTGAGGGCGATCGCGGACTCGATTCGATGCGGTGCGAAACTGACAAAGGTCGGCAGTCGGACGAGATGCAAGGGGAGGCAATCGAGGCCGGTACGCTCTGGCCCACGATACAACCAACCTACAGAGACAATCAGGCAATATTTACTAATGACTCATGCAGCTCAGGAGGCCATGCTCAAATTTACCATTGAGAAGGTGTGTGGCCTTGGACTGGGTGGCATGAGGGTGTGCTTGGCGCAAAGAAGCATATTGTCCTTGGTGCCATTCATACACCTTATTCGCTCTCTGATTCCTACGATATCTTGATGGAACACGAAAAGAAGCTAATGCATTCCGGCAAACAGGATATCGCTCAACACATCAAGCGTTCGGTTCGTCATACTCGAGGACCCCCCAAGCAGGGTGGTGATGACTGCACCTCCGACTTGCGATGAGGACTGACTGCGATCTCTGGGACAGTTCGACGACCGAAGGGGGCCAACGTGGCACTGCATTGTGGGCCGAAACTTTGGCAGTTTCGTCACTCACGGTACGTCTTATATGCAGACATATCCCTCTTCCCTGGGATATCTGCTCTTGATCACACGATATAGGTCGTGATCTGACTCCATTCCACTAGAAACCAAGCACTTCATCTACTTCTACCTGGGTCACTGCGCTATCCTGCTCTTCAAGACGCAATAGGCTTTCGTCATTATAGACGCCCAAGTCTCGCGAAGGAGGTGCACAGCCTCACAGAGCAGCGGGAACTTCTCTCATGACACCGCTGGAGCTGCCAAGCAGAAGACTGGCAAAAATATGCTGATGAGCGATGTACATCGCCAATGAAGGACGAGGTCAAGGGAAAATAGAAAAGAGGCTCTATTTTGTGTATCGATTTGGCGACAGCATGATCAATCAAAAATGACGCGACGTTACGAGATGTCTTTCACATTCTGTCTCTTGCCATGTTGGTGCCGTACGTTACTGCGCAACACCAAGGTCCTTACGCATTGTTGTCGATGCAAAGCGGAACAGTCCATCGTGTGTCACAGTCCACCTTCAGAGCGTCATTCGGCCCAAACGCAGAAATAGCGTCGCAACATCGACACAGCCATGGCTCATCCCGGCCGAACACTGCAGCTTCTCTTCCATGTGTGCCCACGTGCCATAGCCAAGTGAAATCCTGGTTTGGTATCCCCGTGATGGTACCAGGCTATGTTCCCCATGGGCAGGCCACATCTGACGAGTGCAGCGCCCGCATAACTTTACCGGAGATGGACTCAGCACGTGGACTCGGCGGGGACTACGCAGGATAAGATGTCATCACGGGTGTAGCACCGTCCCGGGAGCGTAGGATGCCACTCGCTTTCGCGGGCTGATCGTTGTCCTGCTGCCAGAGCGCGTGCGATGGGGATGTTTGGTCTTTGCGCTACTGAACGGATCTTGAGGCCGTGCCGAGCTGGTTTCCTGGTCTGATGGGTAATGACCTGGGGTTGTCTCAATGGCAAGCACACTCATCTCGATGCGGGAGTCGGGCATCAGAAGCCAAGTCTGAATGACAAGACGTATCATGATGCCGACGTTCAAAGACTGCGGCGGTTACCCATACACGCCTGAATCACAAAGCACATGGTTCGAGCAGGGGCAATTTGCCAGTGCCCTCGGAGGCACGTCGTGGCCGGCGTCTGCGTTAAGATTATTCTGGAAGTGGCCGACGTGATTGACCATCTAGATGGCATTAAACTCTACGCAATATGCACTCATGCAAGTACGCATATTTACATGTCCAGAGCCCAGCTGGACACCAGACGCTGCAGCCATTCGGACCAAACTATCGAGGCGTGACGAGGAGCGAAATCCAGCTACGAGCTTGATTGAACAACGGAGAGCGGTAGGGGCACACAAAGTAACAGATAGCGTCTCCGGAGCGAGACGGTTCCGATGAGCCCCGAGGCTGCGAACGATAGCGCGGCGTCTGGTGTGCAGCTCTCTCTCTCTGTCTAGTGGGACGGCGCAGCAGGCAAACGAACAGTCGGATCCCCGTTTCTACTGGTCGGGGGCGCTTTTCACGCTCGGGTGTGAAACCCCAATTGCCAAGCATTCGGTATTCAGACTGGGCGGTCTGCTCCGCGCCGGTTGTCGATCTGTGACGTGCGACATGCGAGACGAGACAGCGCAAGGGGTGGTTTCCAGGCCGCGGATACGAAAAGGCTAGTCGGTAAGCCGGGGACGGGGAAAGCCGTGCGGGTGGTGGCCGAATTACGGACCTTACACATTTGACACATTGAGGTCCTGCACGGCGTATCGTGTGCGGGTTGACACGGCAAGCGAGCCTTTCGGCCCAGGGTTGGAAGACGCCAAGAGGGGAGCAATTGTCATGCTGCTGCTGCCGTCGACGCCGGCCGTTCTTGACCAGTTCGTCCGTCGAGGAGGGACCTGGACTGAAACATGGTGATACCTTTTGTTTTCTCCGAGTCGGCAGCTATTCGGGGCAGGTGTGATGTGACGAATAGGCCTCAACGACGGGCATAATTGCCTGTGGCGTTCTTTCCTCCTCCTGAGACAAACTGGCTGAATGCCCTGATCGTGCGGTAATTTGTCTGTCTTCGAGGGTACTCCTTGAACCAGATGCTTCTCGCGGTGCAGACAGAGCAAAGAAGAGGCAGCTCACGTCTGGCTTGTGTGTGTGTGCATAGATTTTTGCAGCTAATAAATTACTGCTGCCGAATCCGCGCGGCCGCCCTTCGCGGCAGCTACATTGGCCATCTTGTCAGATAGTCGAGTAATTTGACTGGAGACAATATCGCAGGCCAACGGTTAGGCGGGCGTCTCCCTTGCCACATGCTCCGGCGCCTCCCTCCCGATTTCCCATGGCGGGGATGACTTGGCGTTGCCCACAGACTATTTGGCTGCCCATGTCTGATGACACCTCACGGGAGAAGTACTGGGCGTTTCTGTCGACTTTTCTGACCGGCATCAGCCGATGCGAGAGGGCCGAATGGCGCCCGCAAACGCACAGGTACCCTTCCTTCCATTAGCATTGGAAGCTTCTTCGTCATTAGGTACCTGCCGGGGGAGGTACTTCATCTAGGTGGTGTCTGGCGTGTAGGAACTTGATTGTGGGTTAGTCCTGTCATCTCACACAGTTCTGGTGGAGTGTCACGCCTCTTCTGCTATTTTCGACGAGTCAAACGGTCATGGCTGCCGAGTGAAGGAGAGTTCTTCGTTCCACCTTTCTGCTTGCACAGAATAGTCCTCTCTACGGAGTACACGGAGCCTTTTCAGAAATTTGTCATTTGCCACTACTCACTATTGTATACTTTGTAAGGATGCAAGTTTGATTGAAAGAAGGAATTCGTCGGACTCACCTGCGCCCAACCGTAGCTTTTTCAGCGGATCCTTGCCCCGCTTCTGAATGGGGATGGGACTGAGGGTGTTCCAACTTGGACTGCTCCGAACTCCCGTCGACTGGGAGATTTCGCGGCCAAAGGTCGGGCAGTCAGTCTTCTCATCACCCTTGACCGAAAGCCAATGCGGCAATAGTCCATAGGATAGGTCTCTGATTGCGGTACGAGACAGCGTCTCGAATAGCTGACAATTGTCGCTTGCATGTCCAGCGGCAGCACGTCCAGCGGCATTAATTATTGGCTGGGGATCAGGCAACGCATCGTTTCAAGCCAGATCCTTCGACGGACTGAAACGGAATAGCTTTGGTAAAGCATCGCACCTGATTGGCAGTCGCGCCTTGATTCGTTCCACACCAGATTTCCAATGCACTCCGAATCAATCACGCTGATTAATGCCGTGGGCGGGCTGACTGGCAGTGAACGGCCTTTTGCTGATGCTGTGGGCGTCGAAGAGTAAGGAATTGTATGTATTCGCCTTGGTATCCGAGTGAAATCCCCTGTCAAGGATGCTGCCTCCCGTTTCACGACCAGGTCTCATTGAGGTCTTTGCCCCGGGCGCGGATCGCTGGGACATCGGAGAGACCTCATCATCTGCCAGGGCACCGACGAAGCACCCTCTTCTCGTCAGCGTGCTTTGAAAGACTTTGGCTGCGAAAATGCTCGTGCTTGCTGACCATCGGCAGCACAGCTTCCCTCCAGGGCATCGAGCTGAGCCTCGTCATATGAAGCTTTCAATAGTACAGCTGATTGTCTCGAATTAAAGCTTCGTCTTTTGAAACACTGCGCTGATATGCACTCCCGCCATCGGGTGGGTAGTGTTGGTGTGACACACCCGGGTCAGTCCAGTGACCAGCTTTTGTCTCGACAATAAAGAGCAAATGACTTTGTTGCAGACGGTGCGGTGGGTGGCTGCAAGAATGACATGATGGCCAACGCCTTCATCGACGAGCACCGCCCACAAGACACCAGCATCTGCGTGCTACGGCCTAACCATCGCTGATCGTTTCGAGACCGTGGTCGATCGGATTCTCGCCCATAACCTCGCCTTGAAACGGATTGGTCAAAGCGTGGCTTTGCGCGAAGACGGGCCCTTCTTGTGTTGTCTACAATGGTACTCATATCTGAGACGACTGTACACGACATTCCAACTGGGCCAAGTAAGTTTCAGGGAAAGGGGGGTTCCTGGACGGTGCTCCATCGATTCATTCATCTTTGTTCCCTGCGACCAGCAGTTCCCACAGATCATTCTGCCACTTCCTCATGAATCAGCTGTTCGGCGTACTCAAAGGGATGAGATAGACGCGTCCTGCACGTCGGTCGGGCCGGGGTCTTTCAATTGCTGATGGTCTGCCCTTGGCTGGGCCAAGACCACCGTTCTGCTCGACAGCCACACTTCAGCTCCGCAGATGCCCTGCAGCCTCGCGTGTGTTCCCGCGGTACCTAGGAGGACTGGCTACCCTCTACTTCGTACTCCGTACTCCGTACAAAGTCAGGACCTAGCATTTCGGTGGAATGGAACAGCCTTTAGGAGCTTTGACGGAGCGTTGCTGGTATGGCTTGTGCTTTGGCTGCCATTACTGTCCCGATCTTACTCACCAGTAATAATAGTCTTGAATTGAAGGAGCGGGAAGGTGCTGGCGACTGGTGATAAGCCCTCGAAGCGATTGCCGTAGAGCAATCGCTTTTGACGGCGCTTGTGTGACCCCGCCGCCGCCGCCGGCTGGGCAACATTATTTACTCCGTCTACTGATGTCAGACTCCGAGCATGGCCGCGGGCCGCCCTGAATCGATTGAGGTTTTGGTTACTGTAGAGAGGCCTAGCGGAACTTGACGCGGGGGAGCAGGCCACGCAGCCAGCAAGAGCAATTGTGAGACCCCGAACCAGCTGAGTGCTCCGATCCATTCCAGACGTCCAGTCTCTGCGCCTCTCATTGAGAATCGAGGCAACGACGGTAGAGCTTCTTCTGCACATTCTCCAGTCATCCAGTGTTCGTCAGAACCAGCAAAAGATATCAAAGCCCATAGTATGCGTTGAGGGGAGGAGACGATTTCTCGGTTGCTGCTGACTCGCCTCCGTGGCAGGCCATCAGCGAATTTCGAAGCGACTGGAACCTCGATGCTATTGCGCGGGGATCGGCGCCTGCGATTCGCTGACGCGGACGGACAGAATGGGTTCGTCCAGCTGGCCTGGTTCTTCCCAAAGAAGGTATGCAGCCAGCCACCAGCCCAGAGTCCGAAACGAGGCGGCCCAAGTGGGCTGCTGGATGCCAAATATGGAAACGAGCCTCCTTGGCTGCAGGGGCTATTCGGGGATTTTTCATGGGTAAGACGAACTTGTTCGGCTGAGGACTCCCAGTGCCTTGAGGGAAGAACCATGCTGCCCAGGACGAATGAGACGCTTGCACCTCGCGATAAAGATATTCTGGAGGAAGACGAAAATCAACAGACTACTGGGCTTAGGTAAGTGTTATCACACTCCATGCGGTATTATGAGGCAGGGCAGCGGTGGATGAGGTCAGCAACGACTTCTAGAATTTCGGCTGACCAATGGGCTGCTTCGCACGGTGATGCCGCTGTTTAGGGCGCCTCTATGCCTGCAGCCCGACTGCCACCTTGTTTTTCTCCATGTCTTGCCTTACTCAGGCCAATCCAGCGAGATCGGCTGCGGCCATTCGTCTGAAGCGCGCGAGTCGGATCATCCAGGCACCCAAAAGAGAGCTCGGTTTCATGCCCTGGTCTCGGGCAATCTGGACACGACAGGCCGCCTTGGTTTGGAAAACCGCAACACTCTGTCAGGGCTGGAAAGCAGCCAGTGGACTATGAGTCGATAGTGAGTGAGCCACGGCAACGTGTGGCTGTTCCGGTCTCGTGGCCTCTGTTTAGGATGCCATCGCTCATGTGGATCGATGGCTGGGGCATGCTTCTGGTGATTAGCCTCCGTATTAATCCATTCGATTTATGTTAAAAAAAAAAAGGCAAAGTATGCGTACAGTATGTCCCAGGCCTTACTAATAAGCACCTAGCTCAGTGGTCATGTAGCACTGATGCCAACGCTTTCTTCGTGCAGTCATGCGTCATGAGATGTTTCCTAATCAAGACGTGCGCCTTGGATCATCAAAACATGCCGCTGCTCTCAAATCAAATACCCACGCTTTCCAAGGATTCTTTCCGACGTGAGAACCCCTGCGATTGGGCCCACCTTTGTGAAGCACCGTTTTTAAGATGCTGCAATTTGACAGCTGCCAAACAACACAGTACCGTCTCATAGTCGTCAATCATCAAACTATGCGCCTGGCCGCTTCACAATTGGGCAATTTGAGAAGGCGGGGGGGTCTCTCTCGATCTGGTAATTTCTCTCGCTTGTCGCGGCGAGGCGACTGTCCCAGTGACCATGGCTCGCATATGAGTTCGTAATGCAGGCCCCTGGCCTGCAGATGTCGTCAACGGCCGTGCATAAACGCAGTCTCAGAATCCTGCGTGCAGAAAGGTCAGGCCCCGACTGGAGATGCTGTACGACCGTCGCCAGACGAATACAGATGCACGACGGCATTTCCTTGCGGTGTTTTGGCCTGCCTGCCAAGCCCTACCGCTGTCACCCGATACGGATCATGGATGATGGGACCATGTGGACGGGAGCAGAACAGCCTGCGTGCGACAGAAGCTGGGGCAGATGATCATCAAAATTCCTGCTCTATCAGGGCCGGGCTTCACACAGCAAGCGAGTGCGTCATTGGTCACACGTTCATACAAGAGCACCAGACCGCTATCAGGACAGGCGCCGGGAGCAAGGAACTTTGGCTATTCTGGGTGTCGACAGCCAGCCAATCAATCATCTGATGAAGTCCTTGGCATTAGGGCAAACGCCGCAATGTCGCCGTGGCTGTGGGCGAAGAGGAACGGAACGGAGGCGAAGTCGAGTAGAACCTACAAGGTAAGGCTTGCCGCCGGATCTGACTTGGAAGAGGAAATGGCTAAATGCAACGATCAGCACCTGCCTCTGTACTTATAATTCCAAAATTGCCACCAAGAACCTTTCCTTTCTGTGGTGGCTTGCCTCACGTTGCTGTGCATCAAAGATGTGTACCCGTGCCGGCACCAAACGCCACCCGAGGCAGGTCCACGCCCACGCCCCCTCTTCGGTGTGAGACATGCTCTGGCAGTGGGCAACGTGGCTTGGGCTGAAGACGCATCATCTCTCGGTACGTCTTGGAGGACCCGACGCATCACTGACCACACCACCTTCTTGTCTTCCTATTGTGCTGCGAGGCGCAGGTCCAGACATTGTCGGGCGTACCGCGGGCTGTACCACCAATTTTGCCGAGTAAAGTAGAAACTCCCCATCATCCCCATCACATGTACTCCGAACACGTCAGCCGGTCGCTAGCACAAAGTGGCAAGCCCTCGGGCTGATCGCGGGCATATCATTGTAGTAATAGATGTTGCCTGGTGCTTTCGAAGTTTGAGGGACAGACGGTCCTGTCATCAGCACTAGGGACGAGACGAGTCCGAAAGTATTCAGATGGGCTTCCCCGAGGAATTCCTGCTCCATCAGCTCGCTAGTCTTGACACACTTGGCCCAATGCGAATCGCCACAGGGCATGAGTCCATGGGCGCAATCGCAGGGCGACGATCCTGAATGGCTTCAGCGCCGCCGGCGTTACCCGCAGTGTCGCGCCGAGGACGATGTCTTGGGTGCGGATCAAGATGGCCGAGGGACGACGGATGATGGGTGATGTGTGATGTGTGATGTGCCAAGGGAGGAGGGGGCAACCCCGTTGTCGGTACCACCTCGTGCGCAAGCTGCTACGGCCGCGCAATTGATTAGAGGATGGATGCATAAGCTGCCGCTCTGCAGGGCCGACGAAACGAGCATCAGCGATGGCTTGACTCTTCAGCACGGCGCGCTTTGTGTTGCCACGGGGGCTACCGTCACCAGCTGCTGGGCTGATGCACTCGACTGCACCTTCATTTACCAGAACCGAGTCGTGCACGTGTTCGTCCTTGCTCGCGAGCCTCACTTGTTTTTCCATTTGCGCGAGTCTGCGCACACGACAGGACCAGCCAGGAATATGGAGAAAGAATGCAGCAGCGGCGATCAATCAGACCCGGCCAAGCTCACCCCATTGTTGCCTTGCACATGGTTGTCAATGCTCGCGAGCGACGACGTTGCACATATTATCCTCCTCCCCATTGCCAGACTGCCTGCCAGTCCGCAGCAGCGACAAGGAGCACGGTCTCCGCTGGCAGCTGGCGGCCTTGACACCCGCTCCCGGGCCACGGCTGTATCTCGTCGCTTGGCCCTGCCGTACCCGCACCGTACCCGCGCTGGATTCCAGAGCTAGCCAGCTGGGCTCCACCCACCCACTCGCACGTCCTGGTAGCCGTGACCGTTGTGGAAAGAGCAGGCACGCCCCTCTGGCAATAAGTCCCCATTCGCCGGCTCCCCATGCTATCCTCTTCCTCCTCCCTCACGGCGAGATGGGCGACGAGTGAGAAAAAAAGTGAAGGAGTTGGAGTTTGCCTGTCCCAAAAAATGAATTTGGACACCAGACATGGAACCAGTCTTTGCAGGTGATTTCCAAAACTCTGTCCGGGTTTTGAGCCTCATGACTATCGGTGCATCTCGGAGTGCTGCTGCTTATGCGCGTGCCGGACACCCCGGTCACTGCCACTCCTCCCCTTCCCACTTCTTTGAGGACTGTCAGTCGTCCCGGCCTGGTTTGCCCAACTGGTCCCCTTCAGGTACCTGAATAGCACTCCGCCGGGTCCCCTCCCCTTGGACGACTGCCCGCCCTGCGAGCCTGGCCCCGGTACTTGCAGCGACTTCTACCTGTGTGACAGACCACATGGATCTCCACCCGCATGTACATTGCCTATCGTCGATGCTAGTGCCGAGTGTCGCCCCAGCGAGCCCACCCATTCCTCTCGCCCTCTTCGTCGCCCACGGCGAGGCGTCACTGCGTCTGAACCGCCTTCCTTTCCTTCATCACGCTTTGCAAGTGTGCCCGGGTGTGCCCCCGATCATCAGGGAACTTCTCCATGCTGTCCTGGGCCCTCGTACAACCTTACTTTCTTCAATTGTGCTGAGCCCATCTATTGCTGTCCCTTTGGGGACATCGGAAAGTGAATCCGCTTTCTTGCTTTCCCCTTTCACAGCCGTGCCCGGCCCAAGCAGCCCAAGATCACGGCCACGATAGCCCATTCACGAAAGTCGAAACAAACGATACGCCACGCTATCCGGTGCTACACACAATGCACTGTGTTTGAATCCAAACACAGAGTTTTCGGCGTGGCCCTGGTGCACTCCGAGCTTGCTGTTCGCCTTTATTTGCACACCGACGGCCAAACTCAAACGGAAAACGAATCGTCACAAATTTGTCTTTCGCACCAGTTTCTTCTGTTCCGCACAATTCGACCGCCACGTCATCAACTTCTTATTCGAAACGAGAGAATCTGGGAAGTTTCTTCTGCCACTGCATTCATCATGAACTCTCTCAAGGTTCCTGAACACGGACTGCTGCTGGCCGGACCCTCTGGTGCAGATGTCGTCCCTCCGCCACAGGCGTTCGTCCTCAGCCTGAACGATGATGTCGTCCAGCAAATGATGCACAGTTCTCGAGCAGGACATGACTTGGCTCTTCATTTTGGCAAGAATCCGGTATGTATTTCAGCGGTGAAGTCTCGCTTCCCCCATCTTTGACCAAGAGTCCGGGGCATACTCCGATATGTCACGGCCGCTGGAAGCCATTATAATTCTTGAGGTGCTACTGGGACCAACATGAAGCTAAATCGATGAATGCAGACACTACAATATGGGTCGACTACGCACCGAATACAGCGTCCAGACGAAGATGCTGCATTTGATCTCTACTTGACAAAACCTTTTGAGTCGACCAGAAAGGCAGAGCGATTACCACACGCCGGTAGCGTATTCACGAAGCCCCAACTGCCTCGGTCATCGGCGAAGAAGACCGCGGCAGCACCCACTGACACGAATATCAAGAAGAAGTCCTCGGCTGCGAGTAAAAGCTCGACGTCATCGGGACTCGACTCCGACTTGGAAGCTTTGCAAAACGGACTGGCCGCCCACGATGCCAAGCGTGATCGGTTAGTGTTCTGTGCTTCCGGCGAGACTACTTGCAATACTAAACACAGAATCAGTGCTTTGGTCGTTGAAAAGCTTCCCACAGGCAAGGGTACCAACAAACTCTTGTCCAATTACTCCTCCACCCCGAAATCGTTACCGGCTTCACCCGCGCTTAAAGCTGCTCGCTCACCGAACTCAACGCCGCATTTAACTGCCACAGAGCAGGTGATGGAGCGGAAGAAGGAACAAAGGTTTACCTTGGTGCATGAATTGGCCGTGGACGACCGGGTAACCGAGTTTCTCAGGGCCAAGTGGACGGGCAAGGAAACCGACTTTCAGCCAACTCTCGAAAAGATGGCCAACTATGACAGCGTTTCGCGGAAATGGAGCATGAAGCAACCCTGTTGGAAGGAACTCGATGTGTGGAAGTATCATTATGATACTCAGACCGACCGGCAAAAAGCCATTGACAGGGCTGTTCGCCAGTTCGACAAACAACGACTGTCTTCCTCAGAAAGTTACTGGCAGCTGTTGCTGCCCAAAGACGAACGAAATAAGGGTAAATGTCTCAGCCGCTTGCAAGCCACTATTGCAAAAGGGCCTGCCCGAGCCGCTCCCAAAATCAAGGTGCAGAGAGCAGAGGACAGCTCTGGCTCAAGGGATACTGCAGATAGCCCCGGAAGCGAAAAATCAAAGGCTGGCGGTGAAAGCATGTCCCGGTCCAATTCGAGTTCACTGTCAGCCAAGCCGAAGAAGTCTGCGGAGTCGGGTTCGCTCGATAAAAAGGCGTCAGGTACCATCAAGAGCAAAACGACTGCGGCGGCAACAATAAAGGCATCCCCCAAGAAGCCCAAGACGGCACCGGCAACCAGCAAGAGCGACAGGCCAAAGGTCCTTTCGGCTGCCTACATCGAGAACTCGGATTCGTCTGGTGATGAGGCGTCCAAGGCGAAGCCACAGTCAGCTCCACCAAAAGTTCGGGACACTGTCATAGTCAACACCCGGCATTCAGCACCGACCCGGGAATCCGTCCGGCAACCTCCAATGAAGCGGCCAAGAGACGATTCGGACTCTAGCTCAAGCTCCGGCACACCATTGTCGAAACGTCTCAAGACGAAGCAGCCTCTACAGGCCCCCAGGTCCTTGAAACAAGCGACAAAAAGTGGCCAACAAAGCCAGACACGGGCGGTGCCCCCGTCTTATCGAAGCAAGCACGCGAGTAACACGTCACCTACTAAGTCGTCACCGCTCGCATCTTCACCACCTACGAACGCATCGGACCTGGACGAAGATACCCCGCCTGCTACCAAGAAACGAAAGGCGGAGCCGGAAGCCAAGCCTGCGGCCATCAAACGCCGAGCCGTGCACAGCGTTCCCGATGATGTGTTGAACAAGGCGCAGAGGTTCAAGACGGTGTACCAGAAATACGAAGCATTGCACTACGAGATTACAGCCTTGGACAATCCGCCTCAAGACAAAGTGGCTGACTTGAGAACGATGCGCGTTGGACTTGAACGTTTGAAGAAGGAAATCTACAAGCAGTACTCCCCGAGCCGAGACTGACACAATCGGCGAAGACGGTCACCATTACGGGACTTTGCCCATTTTCTTTTTCTTTTTCATTATTTAAGATCTGCTTGATCTTTGTTGTCATTGGATAGGAAGGCATGAACTGCTTTCACGATGATGCATGCTCTTTATGAGCCAGGAGCGATTTATTTCATCCGGATGAAAAAGTGAGGGCTTTTTATATTTGTTATTTTCATGTTTCAAACACGACAAAAACGGAGTTCAGGTTACATTGATTATTGCATCAGCATCAAGGAAAAGGGTCCAGGCAAATATCTTTGCATGTGTTGCAGGACGGATAGCGTGTGGAGTCGGTTGTGTGCATGGAACGAGTCGTGCTTCGTGTGCGGAAGCTTGAGACAGGGATTTGGATCTTGATACCACCAACGCCATGTGAATGGCAGTCGATGCGGAGGGAACGTCTTGGGAAGTAAACAGCGATGGCGTCTTTGGACGCACTGGTCAGATGAATCGACCGTCTTTCTTCCTCGAAGAACATAGTAGCCTTTCTTTACGCGCCGTGAGTGACGTGCCACCGACCGCACATGATCTGTGCACGCCCAATTTACCGGCTCGTCTTTTGTGAAAAATGTGGCCCAAGCCCCAATACGGGTGTCGCTCATAATTCGATATGTCCAAATGTAATTCTTACTCTTGCGGGAGACGGCGCGGGCTACGTCACTGTCATCGAGTCGTGGCCTGATGTTGCCTCATGCATGGCCTTCTTTTCCACCATTGTCGGATCGTTTTGTCGTGCAGCGGGCGCTGCTGTGGCCATGCAACTGGCCTGCACAACACGTTACGTTGAGCAATCTGCAAGGTTCCCCTCCTCCAAGCACGTCCTTGGCTGGAAGGGAACTTTCCGTCGGTCGGTGCAGGCCCCGTCGACATCATCATCGTGTCGTGGTGTTGGGAGTGGGGTTGCAGCCGGTGGCGCCTTCCCTTGGGACAGGGGGAGAGGGTGGTGTCGATATTTTCATTCTCTCTCTCTCTCTCTCTCTCTCTCTCGGTCTCTGTTCGGGTTCCCCATCGTGATTAATCACGCGAGATGCAGCGTCTCTGGAGCTTGTTCTGCGTCTGTTTTTTTTGGGGGGGGGGGGGGGGGGGTGGGGGGCGATCATAGACCCCAACGGCCCCTTGTTGGCGGTTAGCACCGCGGGCCCC
>JARJRV010000447.1:0-18682 GCA_030783925.1 Aschersonia sp. MBC 735 | reverse complement strand
GTAAGTCCTTTTACCTAGGACAATACCCTGTCATTATGTCACAACTGCCTATATAGGGGGTACCAACAGCATCATTAGCGGCCAGTCGGCTGTGCCGTTTTTGTTGCGACATAAGACACGCGACGATCCAATTGCCCACTTCTCGGCCTCAAGCCGTCGACCCAATACGCTGGTTTGTCCACAGAATCTGCAGCACGTCAGCCAAAACGCTCGTCATCGAGTCCCGCATCCAGACTCACTATTTGCTCGCCGCGCATAGTGCTCGCAACGAACGACCACTCGTGGCCCTGGACGATGATCCCCGGCAAGAACTTGGGCAGGTCGAGTGCTGCATTTTCCACGGGTGGCCCAGGGCCAGCTGCAGTATTTGTACGTGCACCAGCATGTTCCACGTCGCCTCGTCCACCAGCTTGTCGCGGCAATATTGACCACGTTCGCAGATGTCGAGGACGTCGTCGACCGACGGCGTGGGCCCAAGTGTTGTGCGGTGGCCGACATGACCAACACTTGCATCTTGTGATGGCGGCTCTGATTCGAAGAAGAAGTCCTCAAAAGGATCCTCTTTGTACTGCGGAATTGTCTTTTGGGCATCATTGATAGCACCCTTCTGCGCGTACGAGATTATACCGATTCCTCGTTCAAAACGACTTAAGCTCCTCCACAAGTCCTTCAACGACACAGGAATCTCTTTGTTGAAGGAAAATTGTTGAGTGAAGGCACGGCTTTTACTTGAGACAACAGACCGCTTCTTGGGCGAGGCGCTGCGTCAGGATGAGGCGCAACTGGAGGGGAAACCCCACGGCTGCGCCGCCCGGTACGATTTGTTGCTTCGAGGGGTGCGGTCGGCATCGAAGAACTCGAACCCTAAGGGGCTGTTGACGATGTGGCGTCGACTGTAGACAGGAGTTCGACGCCTAAAATGGTAATACTGAAGCTGGTCCCATGGAGAGCGTAACAGTGACCCGTCTGGAGTGGCAGGGGTGTATCAGATCGTCGCTGTTTTGCAGCATCTCCGGCGGTGGACGGTCGAAGAGTACTGGCCCTGGTATAAGAGCGCAGTGCTAAGGCTGGAAGAGAGCTGACCAAGACGCGCACGGTTTGAGACGATGATCCAAGGAAAATATGCTGCGCCGTCCGTCGCACCTGCCTCCCCTGCCACCTCGGCTGTCGAACCTGCCGTCGGGCTTGTCATTGGCGGGAGATACTCCGTAATGGAGTGAGATATCCAAGCGCTTGGCCTTGCACAGGCTTTACGTCAGCTTTTGTCGCGGTACATAAGGGTTACTAAGCACGTCAATTATCGGCCAGTCATGGCTGCGCCATTTTTGACGTGACAGCTTTCATCCGAACAACCAAATGCGCAATCTTCGAGATCGTCACCGCCTCCGCCTTGGGCCTAGGAATTCCCGCCATGTATCCCATAGCGCAAGCACGCCTCAAGGATCCCGATGCCGCCATATCAACTGCCCTGTGGGGGGTTCTCCGTGCGTTTGGCTTCGTCTGGGAGCATCATCCCCGCAGCGGCATTGAACAACTGCTTCGCATCTCTGGCGCCACAGCGCATCCAAGACGCAGCCATAGCAGAGCAGCTCTCATCAGGCCAGGCCCTGGAGCACGCCACTGCCAGCCTCACACTCTCAAGTCATTGGCGTCTTTGCAGATAGTCTTCGCCCTGCTTGGCTCGTGCTCTCGGCTTTCCCTGCGCTGGCATTCCTGCTTGTCTTTCTCATGGAAAAGGTTGAGGTACGATTGGAGCTCGATACAACGTATGGCCTCGATCAAGGAGAGGAAAAGGAGCCTCGAATGTAGTCAAACCTAAGCATTTCTGGTTTACTGCAAAGAACAGCATTCTGTCAATAAATGCATTCCCGTTCCAACTGTGCATTAATATTTTTTTTCCTTCTCTTCTCGAAGAACTCGGTCTTATTTATGAATCTGACTCAACATGCGCGTGGGTGTATGTACAAGAGTTAGTATTCCTCCCATTTTTTGGAGACCAAGATGCTCCTGGACCCTATTGTTTTTGCTTGGTGAGGTAGAAGAGGCTTTTTTATCAAGTTAATTTCCAGCAGTGACAAGATTTGCCATGTTTCTCTCGTGAGTGCCTTGGGCGTTTGATGACATCAATCAGCACCAAAAACTAAACTTTGAATAATCTCACACTCGGCCCGGAAGACCTCGGACGAGGTCTCGCCACTGGTCTCAGAGAAACCGAAAAACTTCCTTTCCCAAGCTTCTCCTCGAAGGCACCAGTCCGCAACCAGTTCCAACGAAGCGTCCATACGCGGGGAAGCACAGGCCTCCTGATATACCAACGGAAAAGGCATCAGGCCGTGGCTTGCGGCCTGCGAAGAGGGTAAATCGTTTGTAGAGCGACGATCGTCCCTAACAAGTCTGTGTCGTTGAAGGACTTATTATTATATAACTAAGTATATAATTTTAATCTAGTTATTATTCTTGAGTATAAATAGAGATAGAATTAGGGCAAGCCTAGTTAATCTTCTAGTTATATTCTTCTGATTATTTAGTCCCTTCCTTGTATTTACAGGTATCCTGCTTCTAGTTGGTTTGTGACAAATACTAAGCATTAGAATTACTTATGGACTTTTTTAATGAGAGAAGACTTTTCACAAATCTTCTCTGCTAGGGCCTCTATTGTTCCAGCGCCCTGAATTTCTAGGATTGTTAGTAGGGCGTCGGTGCTACGCTGAATCCAGGTCCGGAACTCAACAGCCACAAGTGAGTCTAGGCCTGTGAGTAGCTGCGACGGCGATTGGCCGGTCTCTTCCGGCTTAAGCCCTGCCATCCTAAAGAGTTTGGCAGCCAGGGCTTCCAAGATGATTTCAAGGGCGACTTTTGGGTCGGCCCCCTTGAGCGCGTTCGAGATTTCACGGTCGTCCTTGCTCTTACCAGCAGCGGCACCATTGTCCACAGCGGCGGCCTGAAGAATGCGTTGAAATTTTTTGTCAGTAGACAAGACAGTGAATTGAGATGTGTGAGATAACGATAGGCCGGTGATGCAGACACTGTCGCACGACGATTCTGTCTCGCCACAAATTGCGGCGGCCAAAATAGCCAGCACTTCCCTCTCGGTAATTGGCTCGGCGCCTATCGTTCTTAGCACCTCTTGCTGACGGTCCTTCTCCCGAGCAAGGTATCCTACGCCCCAGACGGCAGCCAGATCAAGGCAGGTCCCCGGAAGCCCCTGCGAGTTGCGCCACTGCACGAAGTGGTCGAGAAATACATTAGCCGATGCATAGGCAGACTGGCCGCGGTTGCCAATGATCCCAACGCAAGACCCGAGACACACAAAAAAGTCCAAGGGGGATTCGGCTAGCGCGTAGTGCAAATTCCAGGTGCCCCGGACTTTGCAACCAGTCACTGGCTCCCATTTGTCGTGTGGCATGTGCTCAAAAAGCTCGTCCTAGACACCATGTTAGTTTTGGCCATGGCCTAGGAATGGACGCGAGCTTCTACCTGGACTACCATGGCAGCGTTTATCACACCACGAATTGGCGGGAGGTGCTTCATTTCCTCCTTAATCAGCCTCGACACGGCATTGGAGTCCGTCACGTCGTTCGCTTTTAGAACAACGTTTGCTCCCCACGTCTTTGCATGTTCCAGCACAGATCGCACTTCGGGAGTGACTTTTGCCGATCGTGACGTTAAGACGATATTGCGGGCCCCCTTGTCCAGCATCCATTTGGCCATGCTGCATCCAATCCCTCCTGTGCCACCGATTACTAGATAGGTGGCATCCTTGTGCAGTAAATTGGGCGACGTTCTCTCCAGACTTGCTCTGACGGTAGCACCAGCGGCCGGTACGATGACCAGTTTACCTGTGCTTTTGCCGGCTTGCAGAGCCCGGAAAGCTTCTTCGATGCGATCAATCGAATAGACCTTTGGAGTCACCGGCTCAATACTTCCATTGGCTAGCAGTTTGCAAACGTCGTCAAGCAGTCTTCTCATTAGATTTGGACGTTTTGCTGCAACTTTGGAAAGGTCGACTGATGAAAAGGAAATGTTATTCTCAAACTGCTTCATATCCAAGCGGCTGTTTCTGGTAATGTCAGTCTTGCCAATCTCGATGAAGCGACCAAAGGGCGCGAGGCAATCCCACGTCTCTCGCAGGAGGTCACCAGCGAGTGAATTGATGATGACATCGACGCCTTGACCGTTTGTGGCACGTCGCAGAGCTGTAGCAAAGCTAATATCGCGGCTGTAGAATATGTGGTCACCCGGAATATCAAATCGATCCATGAGCTCCTCTTTTTTGGACTTGGATCCGACCGTTGCCAAGACAGTTGCCCCAACAAGCTTGGCAAGCTGGATGGCCGCCTGTCCAACGCCTCCAGCTGCTGCGTGGATCAAGACCGTGTCTCCTTTGCCCAGACGCCCGAGTTCAAAGAGACTGTAGTGCGCAGTGCAGTAGACCACAGGGATCGAACAAGCAGATTCGAAGCTCAGATTGTCGGGGATGGGGCATACACTGCTGGGACGGCAGCGAGCTACAGTGCAGAAACCCCCCTCCACCAGCGCCATTACGCGCTGTCCGACGCTGACTGGAGGATTGACGACGTCCTTTCCGATGGCGTGTACAAAACCCGCCACCTCGAGACCAATATACGGCTGTTGAAGCTGGCCCATGCTAACCACGATGTCTTTGAAGTTGACGCCGGTGGCCTTTACCTCAATTTCGATTTCATCGTCGGCCAAACAAACCGTGTCGTCGGTGAAGTACAGACTATCGAGAGCTCCAGGACGCTCAATGGCAATCTTGAATCGCCGACCAGGTTGGTCGTAGGGCTGTTCCTGTAGACTCAATCCGCCAAGCTCCTTATGCACCACTTGATTCAGCCTGTCGTCGCTCACCACTCGAGGCACACAAAGCTTGCCACGCCTCTTGACAAACTCTCGGTCATCCTTGTACGGCCCATCATCTTGAGAGCAGACCATGCGAAGAACTTGGGTAATTGCATCGCTTGCCTCGTGGCCAGAAATTGAGCCGGCTTCGAGGCCCAACGTGACGATATTAATGCCTGTTTCTGACCTGATGGTGCGAGTCAACCCAACAATCATGCTGGCCTCGGGCACGTCGATATTCTCGCTGCCGGCCGGGTGAACCCAGATTGTGCAATTAGCACCCATGAAGAGGTTTTGCAGCACACCCAGGGTCTCGGCATTCATTTCTGCAATGGAGCTGTCGCTGAGTCCAATGACGATGACAACCCTCCTGTCAACATCTGTGACATCGAGCTTGCCATGAGACACCACCCCTCCCGTCAAATCTGAGATGAACACTGCTATTTCCTCAGCGAGAGGTTCATCCTTGTCGGTGAAAGCCGCGACTGCCAGCTCTTGCTGCACGTCCAGCGAGGCACTTGCAGACGTTCCGTCAACTTGAGCCTTTCCTTCCTCGTCTGCAGTCTCGGTCTTATTCTTCACTTCATTCACTTCTTCCCAGTCGAATCGGAAGCAAATAGACGTTTTCGCGACAGGATTGACAGGCATGCTGCCGATGACTGGCGTCATAATGACGTTCTCGAGGTGGAGGCAGGGTCTTTGTGTTTGGTCGGGGCTGCTCGCGAACAAGTCGAATGATGTTGGCTTTGGTGCCGCCAGATCTGGACTTCCGCGGACCCAAATCCGGAGGGAGTCACCCGGCTGTCGGAGAGGCACATTGCGAGAAATGGTCATTTGACCAATCGATGTCGGCATGTATAGCATATGCATGTCACGGCGACCAGCACCGAAGATAGGCCAGCAGGTTTGCAAAAGCACATCGAGCGGTGCGGGATGGATAATCAGGTCAGTCTCGTATTCCAAGGGCATAGTCTGACGGGTATTTGGTACCACTAGCGTTGAAAATGCGCAATGATCTGAAGCGGAAGCGTTCTCAAGCCCCTGGAAAGTTGGCCCATATCCAGCTCCAATTTGCTGAAGAGTGCCGTACATGTTGGAAACATTGACCTCTTCGACCGCCTCGTGCTCAACACTGTTCATGAATTCGTGAAAACTTGAGCTCAGGATACTGGCAGCGTTTTCTTGCACCTCATTGTTGGTTTGCTTTCCGTTTCTCACCGTAATGAGGGCACGAACGTGCTCGACCCAGCCTTGACCGGATTTGTATGAGCAGATGGTCAGTTCGTCCCAGGTGTTGTTTGCCCGACGGGATGCATTGACAAAGGATCGGAGCGAAGTGGTGATTTCTACATCCTCACCCTCGTTTAGAACCAACGCCTGGTTAATAACGAATTCGCGGATCTCAAACTCGTCAAACTCAACATCGCGGAGTTGAGCGCGTTGTGAAGCTGCTTCGATACCTAGGACAATGAATCCAGCCATCGGGAAGACCGTGACACCCTGCATCTGGTGATGACGCAGCCAGGGCAGCTCATCGAGCCGCACAACATTTCTCCAGACTGGCTCAATACTACTCGAAAAATCGGTCAGTGAACCAAGCAAGTCGTTTCTTGCAAACCTGGAGAAGAGATGATTTCTATTGACTCTAGACTCATGCCAGTATCTGGTCGTGTGATTCCAAGGATAGGTTGGCAGATCAGTAACGATCCGAAGATTTTTGTAGCCGGCCACGGGGAAATTAATGGACTCGAGTTTGACGGAAACGCCTCTGCAAAACAATGCGCCAGCAAGCCGCAAGACCGATGACGAGTCGCTCTCGTTGCGAGCGAGCGAACCCGAGTAAATGGCGCTGGAGGCATGTTCAATACTTTGAAGCGTGTCACGAATCGGCCCTTTGAGTGCAGGATGAGGCCCCAGTTCAACCAGCAGATCGGGCTTCGGCCCAGCCAGATCGCCAGCCACGTACATGGCAGACAGGGCATCTGAAAACCGTACGGGCGACACGAGATTTTTGACCCAGTAATCGTTTGTGAGGTCATGCGGCTGTGCAAGTCTTCCAAGCACAGAGGAATAGAATGCAACGGCATGCGTCGTCGCGGGGATGAGGTGACTGATCTGAGCACGATAATCCTCTGCAACCTTTTCCATATGAGGGGAGTGGTAGGCCATGTCTACCTTTAGACGTCGATTGAAAATCTTAAGCTCAAGCAATGTGCTCTCCAACTCCACAATCGCTTCGACGTCGCCAGATACTGTGACACTCGAAGGGCTGTTGATGCAAGCAATGACGGCGCAACCAGTCTTGGGCTTGGATATAATAGGCCGGACGACATCTTGGCCTGCCCCTACTGCCAGCATCGCTCCCGTCATGGTCGAGAACCTAGTCTTGAAGAGTTGCATAGCTTGGCCCCGGAAGTAAGCAATCTCCATGGCGGAGTCGGCATCGATGATGCCCGCCGCGTAGGCGCATCCTATCTCGCCGGAGCTGTGGCCGATGACAGCATTTGGACGGATGTTCCATGAAGACAGCAGATCTACCAGAGCGATCTGAAGAGAGGTGCAAAGTGATTGGCTTATGAGGGCCTCATGGACACGGGACTCCTCGGAACCTTTCTGCAGCTCCTCCAGCAGCGAAAAGTCTGCACCAATGTCTCGAAGTTTCTGATCGGCGCGCTCGACAGCATCCGAAAATACTGGGAATTTGCCCAGCAATCCGGCTCCCATTGCTGGCCATTGCGCTCCTTGTCCGGTGAAGACGAATGCAATCTTGGGATCACCCAAGGCACGTCCAGCGCTTGCACTGGCTTGCGCAAGGGCTTTGCGTAGTGTCTCGGTCGAGTCTGCGATCAAGGCCAGTCTCGAAGGCAAGTGAGACCTCCGCTCGGCCAAGGTGTAAGCCAGGTTACAGAAGTCGACTGTTGCATTGCTCTGTAGGAAGCTCGCAAGGTCCTTGACGCGTGCATCCAAAGACTGTTGGTCCGCAGCCGATAAAACTGTCAATTTGCCGTTGGCATCATTTGACGGCAGGTCGACGTCAGAGTTTGTGCCAGGTTGGTCCAAGGCAGCAGGCGCCTTGGCAAGGACGACGTGGGCGTTTGCGCCACCAAATCCGTAGTTGGAGACACTGACGAACTTCTTGTCGGATGGAAAGTCCGCGACCTCTGTGGCTACTTTCATACGCCACTCCTCTAGTGGAATATCCTCCTTGGGCTCCTGAAAGTTCGCAGTGGGCAGAATGGAGCCTTTCTCTAGTATCATTGCTGCTTTGATGAGCGATGGAATGCCGCTAGCCCCTTCCAAGTGTCCAATGTTGGACTTGACGGATCCAATGTAGAGCGGATCCTGACGCGGACGGCCCCGAGCCAAGGCTTCGTGCACCGCTGCCGCCTCGATCGGGTCGCCAACCTTTGTGCCCGTGCCTGACGGAAGCTTTCAGCACATTGTATCAAACCGGACTAGAAATTGGTGGATGTATAGAGTCCTCACGTACCATGCATTTCAGCGTATCCGCAATCGAACGGGCTCAGGCCGGCCTTCTCGTAGACACTGACGATCAAGTCCCGCTGAGCTTGACCGCTGGGGACCGTGATACCCTTGGTCCGGCCATCCTGATTGACACCAGAGCTCATCAGCAGTGCGCGGATGGCGTCCCCGTCGCGGAGGGCAGCTTCCAGAGGCTTGATGACGACGCAACCGGCACCTTCGCCTCGTGCGAAGCCTGATTGGCCCCGTTGGTCGAACGCGTAAGTCACTCCCTCTTCACTGAACAATCTAATGAGATGTATGAAGCGTGAGTTGACTTGAACATTGAACAAGAGCAAATGAGGCCGGTGCTGACGTACTGTGACAATGACATTCCAACAAAAGAGTCAGGATGGAGATTCAAGTGGCTGCCCCCAACAAGAGCAGAAGAGCACTCCCCACTCCGTATGCTCAAAGCAGCATGGTGAAGGGCAACGAGTGAAGAAGAACATGCAGTATCGTAGGTAGTGCTTGGCCCCCGGAGATCAAACGCGAACGATATCCTGTTTGACAAAAGCGCCCCGGCAACTCCAGTGGAATGGAACATGGGCGCCGTTTCCAAGTCTCTGCCACCGTTTAAATCGTAGTCGACATTCGTGCCGCCGATGAAGACACCCATGTCGGTTTTGGCGACTTTTTCAAGCGTCAACCCCGCGCTCTCCAATGCCTCAAAGGCTGTTTCCAGCAGGATACGCTGCTGAGGATCCATCGCCGTGGCCTCGGCTGCAGTCAAGTGGAAGAATTGTGCATCAAATTTGGCGATGTCCTGTGACAGAAAATAACCTCCCTTGCAATTAAAGGCTCCTAGCTTGGAGGGATCTGGATGCCAGTACCGGTCCTGAGAGAATCGTTCTTCTGGCACCTTGGACCAACCTGTCCGGGATGCTTTACAGAGCTCCCAGAGATCAGCCGGAGATGAGACATGACCTGGCAAACGACATGCGTAACCCACGATGGCGAGTGGACCGGTACCATGATGTCCAGTGACAAGTTTTTGGACATTTGGCTCCATTTAATGATGACGAACAAGAATTTTGCTTTTCAAACTGGAGAGAATCTGAGAAAGATGATCAATACTAGTTCGCGCAATTTGGGGGTCTGAATTGGATATAACAGAGATATTTAAGCAAGAATTAAACGTTGAACTTCGCTTGTGAAGCCATATTGAATCGCGACTATTATTTACCGCCATTGTGCACTAAGATCTTCGCGCAACTGTGTTATGTTTGCCAAGCTTCTATTCTGGGAAACATGGGCTTCGCGTTGCATCACAGCTCGCGTATTGTTCTTGGAAGACTTGGATGGTAACACCCCTGGCTGGCTGTCTGTGAGGGTCATCCACAAGTGAGAGCCATTTGGTCCCCTGACATGGCGCCAGAGTGGCGCCGGGAGGGGAACAGGAAAGGGCCAGGGGGAAAAGGGGCATAATGAACGACAGCGTCTATTCATCTTTACACGTCTACCATTAATCTCATGAACCCCACTTCTCCCAACTCTTATTGATCTTGCTGATACAACACACTGATAACAGCAATCGCTGACAATCGCTGACAATAAGAAGAGGATCTACATATGTAACTAGACAATGAGACGGAGATGACGATCGTGGGTTGATTGGATGACTGAAGTCGCACGAAGCAACGGAGCACCGGCATGGGCAGAAAGCCCCCCTAGGCAGCGAATACATGGCAGTATCGGTCTCAGACTGCTTCGGATGCCGGCCGTGACACTTTACGGTCTTTGTTATTCTGTCCTGCAGTAAACTGCTGAATCTATTATTCAGGCTCCATCTAGACAATACAACACACCCCACGATGCGCGATTTTTAATGTTGTCCCATTGTTGCTGGCTCTTGCGTACAAGGAAGATGAAAGAGGCTCCACGGCGCAAGGCTCTAGCTACCATACATGCGTACCTCACAGCTGCCACCATATATGCTTCCGAGCTACACATGAATCAAGTATTCGAGAGCGGCTTGGAGAGCTTGATGGTCTGCCAGCGAAACAAACGCAGGTTGCTACAATGCTGATCTCAACCCTGTCAAGTGTTTCATTATTAGCATTATCATCGCAAAAGCCCGTGTAGTGGGTCACTTATTCTCTCCAATTACACATGGGTCGTGACAATCGATTATACCTGAGATGCTTTCTGTGAAAAAGGCAACAACTAGATGACGCCTTATATGCGGTGAAGTCCATGCCAGCGCAAGTAACAACGGGTCCCGCAATCGTGCCGAGGCCGGTCTTAGACTCCTTTTCCAACAATGCCACCATAGAGCTCTTAGACTTGCATCTAGCTTGGGCTAACAGGCAGATGTTATGACCGCGGCTGCTCAAAGTGCAAGCTGATGATGGTGGCAACGCTCTGTGTACAATATGTTTTGAAAGCGGGTACGATTGCTACCATTGAGATGGCCAGAAGTTAATATACTGCCGTCTGAACCGACAGACGGGCAGCTCCCCAGACAGCTGGAAGCGTCTTTGGATTGTCCGAGGTTGAACGCCGGGCGCTTGCCTCAGTGTCGTCCAAGATTCCGTTATGTACGGCTCGATCTTGATATGGAGACTCACATTTGTTTTCCTCTTTCTTTTGCGATACCTCCGCACTATCGTTCATGCATTGGTCTTTTTCTTCCTGATCAAGCCGTCTATGCCAATCAAAAATCCGTCTCATTCCTCTTCAGACGTAACAGTTTTGCTTCCGTCTGTACTTGACGCCGATATCATCCCGACGCTACGCTCCATCATCAACAATCACCCTTACCAAGTCATTCTTGTCGTGCTTGAGAGTGACTTGGCCAAGGCACGATCAATCAAGAAGGCGATTGGATTCTGCCGTTTCGTCATTGTGACAGTGACCCAGCTGGACAAGCGCCTGCAATTGGTCGAGGGTCTCAGGAAGGTTCAGACATCCATTGTGGTGTGCAGCGACGACGACGTGATTTGGCATCCAAAGTTGCTTTCTCACCTACTCACCCCTTTCGAAGATGCGAGTGTTGGTGCAACCGGGCCAAACCAACGCGCAGTCCGCCGACCAAATCCCTCAGGATGGAGCTTTCTGGCCGCCTGCTATCTGGAACGAAGGAACTTCAACACCATGACAACCAATTATCTTGACGGGGGCGTCTCGACACTGTCCGGCCGAACGTTTGCGTGTCGAACGGAAATCGTCCAGAGCGATGCCTTCTACGATTTCTTTATCAAAGATGAGTTTCTGGGCAGGAAAATAAAGATTGGCGACGACAAGCGATTTACCATGAGGTTCTTTTCTCAAGGTTGGAAAATTCGTCTCGTCTACACAGAGGAAGCCGTGCTGTACACCTCTGTAGTCGAAGACGCGCGCTTTCTCCGTCAATGTCTTCGGTGGGCTAGATCGCACTGGCAAGGCAATTTGAGTGTTGTCGCACGTCAGTCTTATTGGTGGCGCCGCCATTGCTGGTCAGCATATGCAACTTACCTGGGAACTCTGATGACGCCAGCTGTCGTCATCGACTTGGGACTCTGCTGGATACTCCAGCAGGCAATGCGAGGGGAGAGTAGAAGCGTGAGATGTACAGCACTGTGGGTCTACGTCTCTTGGACGCTGCTCCAAAAGACGGTCAAGATCTGGCCTCACTTTGCAAGGTGGCCTTCGGACATGAAATATTTGCCCATCATGATCATTTTCAGCTACGCGCATGGTATAATTAACCTGTGGGCGGTCCTCACGATGACGGCGAATGAATGGGGTGGACACGACATTTCTAGAAAATGATGGCGCTAGGTGTATTGAACACCCGAGAGTAGAGGGTTTATGTTGTTTCAGAGACTCTAGGGACAAAAAATACATTATTTGCGGCCTTTGTCACCAGTAATTGAGGCATCTTTGCTTGTGACTCTGCCCGAGCAATCGACCTTGACCCCAGAAACATGCAAGTTTGACCTCTCCCTTTAGATGGCATGAGACACCATGAGAGCGCAAAAGCCAAAGGGGGCTTCTGCATCCATGACATAATAGTCCACGCCACTGAATCCTGCTCCGTGCAGCTCCTTGTCCCAGCGCTCGCGCGTAACGCATGGTCCATCAGCCCGGCCGTCGGCCTCGCCAAGCCACCAGCCTTCGAAGACGCCAAAGAAGTACTGCGTCGTCCAAGCCTGCACGACGGTCTCGGTCAAGACAAGACGCCCGCCGGGACGCAGAAGGAACCGGACGTTGCGCAATGTCTGGCACAGAGATGGAGTAGCATGCAAGACTTGGGGTGCAAGAACAAGGTCGTAGAAAGCCGGCTCAAAGCCTTGGGATGCAGGGTCTTTAGAGACATCAAAGACTTTGTATTCCATGTTGGTGGCGGACGAGAATCTCCGCCTGGCCTGCGAGAAGAAGCCAGCCGATAAGTCGGAGAAAGTATAAACCTGATATTTGAAATCGGGTTCCCCGAGAAACTTAGCAGTCGTGCCTCCCGTTCCAGCGCCGACTTCGAGCACTCGCAGAGCAGGGTTTTTCCGAGAGAGGTCATGCATGAAGTCGCTGTGGTCGAAGCTGCCGACGTCATAGATTCTCGCCAGCGTATTTCCGCGCATAAGCAACGTGAGAGCATCCTTTCTACCGGTGAAGATGGCCTCACAATTATCCCGCACGCGAGCCATACCCATTGCCATCGGGGCCTTGGATGACTTGGCAAGCTCCTTTCGGAGCTCAGTAATTTTCTTCTGGCGCTCGGGGGGTGTCAAAGCCTGAAGGCGTGACACGTCTCGCACAACTTCATGATGCCCCTGCTTGGCAGACTCGATTTGCTTGGCGATCCAGTCTCGGTGCTTCTCCCAGTGCCAACTGTGCGGCTGGAGATGTCTTGTTATCTCGTAGTGGTCGAGCATGCAAAGAAAAGCCAGTTCTTCTTGCCTCACTGAATCTTCTCTTGAGAAGGGCGGTGGCTTGAACAGTTCGCCGGGCCCGGACTGATCGATCTCTTTCTGGCTTGCCATTTTGCCGGTCTTTGGTTCGTGATCAAAATGTGACCAGAAAACCGAACAAGTCGATATGAAATCATGAACCCTTCTGTTAGTGCTTCGGATCCTCGCATTTGTGCACCGTGAGGCTCGCTCGTGCGGCAGTTGCAAATTCCGCTCCCCGGTTTTACGCCTCATCTTTCCACAAACATTTATGCCAACAACATCATCATGATCCCTGGCGGTCGGTGGCAATGCCGCATGGCGTCAAGTCTCTCCTCCTCAACATTGTTATATCCTGTACAATGAACTTCACGCATTGACCCAAGGTCAATCAATGGTATTGTTAGACAGTACGTACACCTAAATTATCGGACCAGACGGTTCTCCACAGATAACTCCCACTCCCGGTTTCTTGGTTTTGTTTGTGTGCAACAGCCAAGGGGCGTACAGAGCTTTTTGCATTGTCAGGCAAGCCAACAACCTGTCGTCACCAACTTGCAGCCACCGACTTAGCCATTTCAGTGCATGGTGTCCTCAAATTGACCATTTGTAAGCACCAGGCATCGCTCTCGGGGCCCATGGTGGGTCATGGCAACATTAATAAAAGGGGGGTTTCACCCTGAAGTCCCTCTAGCCTATTCAGGCTATACGCGGAGAACAATCATTATTGTTGCGGAACGGGCCTTCTCCTACACCGGGCCATGTGGTCTCAATAGTGGTTGAGGTGCCTGCTGCGGCTTGCTAAAAAAGGCCTTTTATCTTTTTTCCCCCGAGGCAAAACAAGGGTCCCTGAAGAACCAGATGAACGCTGAGTGTTGTTTGTTAAACAATCACACTTTGGAATCAGAGGTCGTGGAAAATCTGTCCGTGTTTCTGCTATTGTTCCCGCAATATAGTGGTCATCATCTAACCACAAACATGGGCTTTGCTTCAGCTCTGCGCCCCCCTCCCTCCCCCCCTTTTTTGATGTCCCGAATCTCAACGACGTCCCGGACTCTTGAGCTTCTTATTTTTGTTTCTGCTGTCTCTTTCTTGAGAAGTTCCACTCAGCAGCAACCAACGACTCAGTCGACCATGCCCGCAATGAATCACGTCACTCGGGACCTTTCAATCGCAGACAACATGATGGCTCCGAGGATTTTCATGCGGACTGCTATCTGCCTTTTAGTGCCAAATGACACCGGGCAGGAAGCGCTGTCACAATTGCTTAGAGTAGCGGTTCGTCGCACAGTTGCAAAATATCCCTTTTTGTCTGGGTTGTTGAGGGTCGACTCTCGACATCCCAAGAAAAATTTCATCGTTATTGACGTTCCCAAACACGTTTCAGATGATGTGATAAGGTATGTCCTTGAGTGATTCACGTCGTTGGTGCGGTGCCCTAAGTACGTGCTAGTAATGTTCTCTACATCACACTGCAAGGTCAGGCATGCCATTTGGATTATCATTTGTTGAAGGCGCAAGGGTTTCCCCCTTCACAAATTGCCGATGCTATTGTCCAAGATCCTCATGATCCCAAGGAATTGGATGGAGGAGGTTGTCCGGCGTTCCGAGTCCAAGCCGTCTTCATCCGACACGGCGTTATTTTTTCAGCATGTATGCACCACGCTCTGGCAGACGGCCCTGTGTTCTCCGACGTCTTCGAGAGTCTGGTGTCTAGCCTCGACCCCAAACAAGCTATGGCTCATTTGGAAAATGAATATCATTTCAGTTTAAGCCTGGGCCGCGTCGGGGACACTCTCCAGGCAGGAGGTAGGTCAATTGAAGGGATATCAGGACCCTTGGCCTCGTTTCTGACGCAACTTAGATCCACAGGAATTGATAAAACTCTGTCCCGATCGCATGTTCCGCGATGATACGAAACAAATTCTTAAGCCATCGAAGCGAACTCCGAAACCTTCTCAGCCCATTCAGCGCAAGATACTGCAATGCCACCCGTCAAGCCTGATGAGCATTCGAGCGGAAATTCACAGTGCAATGAGCAACGCCCTAGGCTTTGTCCACCTAGCATCAGCAAACGACTGCATCGCGGCATTCGCTTGGGCGCACATTGTACGCGCCCGACTTGCGAACAAGGGGCCGGACGAGGAGCCGCAATATTCGCGAATCTTTATTCCCGTGAACTTTCGCAACCGTATTCAACCCAGCATATGTCCTCATTACTTTGGAAATGCTATCGTCACCATCCCCGTGACAATGGACATTGTAACTCTGAGAGCGGCATGCGGTGCTTTCGACAATTACAACGGGAAGCGCGCTCTTGCCAAGGTAGCGCTTACCATTAGAGCGGCGTCCGAAGGAGTAGATGACGATTATGTACGCCGGCGCTTGAACCTTGGCGTCTCGCTGCCCGATATGTGCTGTGTGAGGCTTAATGTCCATGCCACCGATACGATTGACGTCGTATTCAATAATCTGGCCGGGCTTGACGCGGGGTTTACAAGACATGCAGTTTTTGGAGCCACGGAGAACAAAGATGTGGCATTCAGACCGCTTCTGACTGATGTGCCGGCAAATGTTTGCGTGATTTTACCACGATTGGGGAGCTTTTCTGAAATGATTTTGGCTCTGTACGAGGACGACATGGATGAGTTGTTGGCGGCCAGGTCCTGGATGAGTCTTGTCGCGCGAGTCATAGCATGAAAAGCAGTTATAGATTTTCAAAGGTTTTTAATGTGGCTCATGACATGTAATATCATTCGGGGCTTTGAAGCAGCGTCACGTGGAGTCGGTAGCAGTGTCTGTTATTGTGTGTGACATCGCCGCAGGCCAGAGCAGAGCCGCAAATCTCGTCGAGACCAGACGCTCTCCTCCAGTCAGGGAGGGCGCCCAGGCCCCGGGTTCGAGGCTGGTCTGGGCGTACCAAACGATCTCGTCAAAGCCGAACATGCGGTGGGGCGACGGCAGCGCGGCAGCAGGGCGGAGGGGGATGTTGACCACTGACATCAATAGGCCAGGCACACGCAACAGCGCACGTGAGAACAATGCTAATCTGCCATGCGACTATTAATGCGTGGGTTTCGTCTTGCATCAAACACTGTTCCACTCTCCCTCCTCCAAGAAACACGGACTGTGTGAGCGTATCTTTTCATTGCAAAAGATCGAAAGAGACCTCTTCGTCATGACCGCCAGTACCTCGGCAAAAGCACGTACCACGGACCTCGCCTCGCGGCATGCCTTGAACATTTGCGACCGTGAGCAGCATGACATCAGTCAGACAAGGAAATCTTGGAGCTCAGATTCGCACACAGATGAGGCCGTGAGCCAAGTCACTGGTTTTGGCCTAATCTTGCTCATGACGTCAGTCAGTCTAGCATGTTTCCTGGTGCTGCTGGACGTTTCCATAATTGCAACGGTATTACCCATTGTCTAACGCTTGCGATTCTTTGGGGGACACTACTCCTAACTAGAGCCGCCCAGGCCATCCCTCGAATCACGACGCAATTTTCTTCTATCAATGACATAGGATGGTATGGCAGTGTGTATACTCTTGCCAGGTATGAGGCGCCGCCCCGCGAAATGCCGCCCAATGGCTAATGTGTGGTGCCTAGCTCGGGCTTCCAGCCTCTGACAGGAAGATTGTATTCATATTTCAAGATCAAGGTATCAGTCGTCATGAATGCTCCGTAACGGACCCAAAGATATATTAGTAATGGTCTTGCGCGCAGTGGATTTTCATCATCTTCTTTGTTATTTTCGAGCTGGGATCTCTGTTGTGCGGCCTCGCCATAAACTCTAGGATGCTCATCATTGGTCGCACCGTTGCGGGGCTGGGATCTTCAGCCATTATGAATGGAGGTCTCATAATGATTGCGATAGGGGTGCCTCTGGAAAGACGTCCATTGTTGCTTAGTATCTGTACGGGACTCACCCAGCTTGGCCTAGTTGGAGGCCCGTTGATTGGCGGTGCGTTGACGGAATACGCAAGTTGGCGTTGGTGTGAGTTTGAAAAGCTTTCAGAGCCTCCGTGGCGGTTTCCCTAACCACACTCCCAGGCTTCTATATCAACTTACCCATTGGTACCGTGGCGACCATCGTTCTTCTCTTCTGCCAGGTTCCAGATGGCCGGATTAATGCCGAGCAATCCTTGCGAAAGCTCCCCAAAAGACTCGATCTCGTTGGCTTCATCCTGTTTGCTCCGGCCGCTTCCATGGTCCTCATGGCGCTCAACTGGGGAGGTGATCGTTATCCTTGGAAGTCAGCCCCCATCATTGGTCTGTGTTGCGGTGGAGGGGTGTGCGCCTTCATTTTTGCTGTCTGGGAGAAGCGTGCCGGTGACGATGCCATGATGCCGGCCTCGGTCATGAGCAAGAAGCATGTCTGGACCGCTTGTCTCATCACAATCTTCCTCTTTTGCACCGTCATGACGTCGTCCTTCTACCTTTCCTTGTACTTCCAGGTGGTCAAAGACGCCTCACCTTTTTCGGCCGGTGTGAGCATGCTTCCAGGCATATTATCCCAACTCGTCTTTGCCGTTGTTGGCGGCTTTCTGGGTAGGAGCCAGCCCTCATGCCCCCGATCCCTTCTGGTCAATCCAGGCGTGTTGAATGATGCTGACAGTCCACAGTGCAAAGGATTGGTTACTTGATCCCGTTTGCAGTCGTGGGTGGTGCAATCTTGGCCATTGCAAATGGTCTCATTACGACCTGGTCGGCAGATACGCCCACGGCAACATGGGCTGGATACCAAGTCCTTTTAGGCCTTGGTCGCGGCCTCAGCACGCAAATTCCCATTCTTGCCGCCCAGGTCAATGCGGAACCATCCATGATAGCCGCTGCAACGTCATTGCTGGTGTTTGCGCAGAATTTTAGCGGCGCCGTCATCATTGCCATTGCCAACGCAATCTTCCAGGGCATACTCAAACATGAGTTGCAAGCTCGCGTACCCTGGCCTCTGGCCGAAGCGGTGATGCGAGCTGGTGCGAGTGGGGTTCGCCAAGTCAATACCGAGGGCTATCTCCCTTTGATTCTCGACTCGTATCTCAGAGCGATCACGGCAGTGTTTTTCTTAGGGGTCGCGGGCGGCTGTCTCATGACGATTGCTTCATTCGGAATGGGTTGGATTGACGTGCGAGAAAAATAAAGGGAGAGAGGCGAGTATAAGAGCACTTGTTTGAGAAAAGAGGCTGAGACATGTGCTATAATCCACGAAGATTAGCCTCGAGGCCTGAATCCTAGGGGCAGGGATATATCTAGCGCTGTTTGATTCTTATTAGCATAAAGTTTACTGAAATACCTAAAAATCTGTGATGGACTCGAGCTTTAGGCTCGGGTCCTTCTCGACAAAAAGACAAACCCACTATAGGCACAGCCTATAGGAGAAAAGAGATATAAAAGGAGAAATACTAGGTCTATACTAGAACTAAACTTACT
>JARJRV010000446.1:0-16081 GCA_030783925.1 Aschersonia sp. MBC 735 | reverse complement strand
CCCCCCTTCTCCCCCTTTCGGCGCCACTCTGGCAGCAAGGCTAATTGGTTAAAATCTGTTCATCTGCATGTTCAGCATTACGGCTCCATCCCGTCGTACCGATGAATGGTCGAGAGGCCAAGTGCGACACAGTTCTACCAGTCGGCGGTGGGCCCGATGGCAAATCCCCTGTCTTCGTGCCCAAGGGCACCGCCGTCTTCTACAACCTGTATGCGATGCACCGCAGGCCAGACTTCTATGGCGAGGACGCCCACGAGTTCCGACCAGAACGCTGGGAAAGCGGCAAACTCCAGCCACGCTGGGAATATCTGCCCTTCAACGGCGGTCCTCGCATCTGCATTGGCCAGCAGTATGCCTTGACAGAGGTGGCGTACGTCACAACACGCATTGCACAGGAGTTTAGCGCTCTGGAGAGTCGAGATCCGGGGCCGTGGGAGGAACAACTTACTTTGACAGTGGCCTCTCGGAACGGAGCCAAGGTGTGCCTCGTTCCAGCATAGAGCTCGTGAACGAGTCATGCCTTTCATGTTGCGGTCCATATCGGCGCCATTGTACGGCGCTGTGATGTTATTTTCAGGGCAACGGTATATACGGCGTTGAAAATTGTACTGTACATGGTTTTCGGAGGAGCTGAAAGGCAAACGAGCGTGACTCTCTGCACGACATGTGAGAAAATACCCTCGGTTTCGACGTCAGTATAGCTTGATGGCCGACAGCGATTGAGTATCTCGAAAATGCGAACTGAGCGACACTGTGAGGCCGACGACGCCTGTATCACACCTAATATTTCATAGCCCACTTCGTCACACTCGCGTGCGAGCGTCTCCCGAGGACGGACTCATCTTGTGTGCCCCAACAACGGTGGTGGACGTAAAGCTGCCAACATGTGTATCTGGAAACAAACCCGTATATCCTCTTCAGCACCCTCACATGCACCAATCATCTTTGATCAAATCCGCCGCCTTCTCAGCAACGGCATACACAGTCGTCTGCAGATTCGCCGTACTCATCAACGGAACCACACTCGAGTCCACGACCCTCAGGCTCTCCACGCCATACACCCTCAGTCGGGCGTCCACCACGCCATGCTTATCCCGGGGCAGCATCGCACACGTCCCCGCGAGGTGCCAGAACGAGAAAGCGTTCTCACGAATGTACTGCTTCGCGCGGGCCAAGTCGCCCTGGACGTCGGCGGCGGGGTCCATGAACTTGAGGGGCTGTTCGAGGATTGACGCAAATTGGGGGGATTGCGCTAAGGGGTGGATGCGCCGTAGGTGGCGCGCCATGATTTCGATGTCGAGCGGGTGTGAGAGGTATTTGGGGTCGATGGTGGGTGCGTCCTGGGGGTTCGAGGATGCGCTGGGATGAGGTCAGCTTTGTCTGGGTTGAAGAGGACGGGGGGGAGGGAGTAGGGGGGATCATGAGGCAATGTCTTCGTCTTCTGCTGCCTTGCCGTCTTTCTCCGAGCTCTATGGTCTGTGCATGGTGGAGATGTTGAGGGAAGGGCATGAGGACGACTTGCACTCACATTTGTACATTTCCCCGTGAAAGCGGCTGAGAAAGCATCATGATAAAGGTTATGTACTTGCCCGGCGAGAATCTTCGCTGCAACCCGTCGACCGGATTCTTGGTAAACATCATTTGGCTTAGCGTCACTAGGTATGCAGCGGATGGCTGCTTTGGGTCGAGGATGCTCTTTTGTGCAATGTCGTAATACGCCTGTATTGCGTTGCTCTGCTGCGAATGTGACGGGCTGTGCTCAGTCAGCAGCGCCCGGAGAGCCTCTTGATCTTCGCGAACAAGTGGCAAGTAGGCGAAGCTGTGAACCCCGGCGGAAGACATGAGGCCAGTCTGGTTTGTTTCGTATTCCTGCTTTGCCTGGAAGACGGCCTCGGGTTCCTGCCTGGCGAGGGCGTCGTAGGTTTCAAGATGCTTGTCCGCGTGGAAGGAGATGTGTATCCCTGGATGATCTACTGATTGTCAATGCCGACTGCTCAGGAACCCGGCACATGAACAAGTAGGGTCTGAGGGCGGACAAGGATGATCCGTATGTTTCCTGACTCACCTTGGAGATTCTGCCCAACTCCCGGCAAGTCCGCAAGTACCTCGATGCTGTACTTCTGTAGGAGATGTCCCGGTCCGATGCCCGATAGCTGGAGAATCTTGGGTGATTGAACAGGACCAGCCGCAAGGATGACTTCGTTCTTCGCGTAGACCGTCACCGGAGCATCTTCGAGCTTGTACTGCACACCCACAGCTTTCACCCCGCCGCCAGCAACCTTGTGGAGAAGGATCTTGTCCACATGGGCATTTGTCAAAACATGAAGGTTCTCACGATGTTTGAACGGTTTGTAGTACGCCGAAGCGGAGTAGCTCCGTCTGCCACGGGCATCCACACTCGCAAGACAACTGAATGCGCCCACAGAGCTGTGCCAAAACGGATCACGAGCGATATACTGCCCGCTGCTACGGAATGCATCTGCCCACGCCTTCCGAATAGGATGTGTCTTGTTACCAAAGGACGTCTGTATGGGACCTTGGGCGGCATTCAACCCAGGCCAGCCATCGATAGCGAGCGCTTCCAACGTCTCCTCGTCCACGTCTGGGCTGCTGTAGGCCTTGGCGAGATAAGCCCTCAGAGAGTCCCAGTTCCAGCCCGGATTGCCGAGCGCCTCCCACGAGTCGATCTCGCCCTTGGACGGAGGCACAAAGACCTGTACGTTGACGGCGCTGGATCCACCTAGTACTTTGCCCTGAGTCAGGCTGACCAAACGCCCGTTGAGGCCCGGCTGTACGAAGATCAGCACATTGGCAGAAATGGGTTACAGGACGCGTATACCTGGGGCTCCGAACGGAACTGCCAATCGGTTTCACTACCGTGCAGTGTCCCGGCCAAGATGGGTGTGCTGACGCGCGCATCTTCCGTCAAATCGAGGCCAGCTTCAAGAACCAAGACAGACTTGCTGGCGTCTTCGCTGAGGCGGGACGCGACGACGAGGCCAGCTGTGCCGCCACCAATGATGACAAAGTCATAGGATTGGGCCATGGTCCTCCGCGTATCGCCACTGAGATATGGACAAGGCCGTCTTCGACCTAGAGGAACCGATGATGTCCACTTCCTGACGCGGTCCTTCGCATTCGGTACAGAAGATGGGATTCCGACACAAGCAACGACGAGGAGTTGACCTCGGCCGCTGCGAAATGGTCCATCGTATCATCATTTTTCTGCCGCTTCCCCGCTCCCGCATCCGATGTCGCTTTCAGCCTCTCGCTCCACGTGGTCCTCTGGCCGTCGTTGCGCCGCGTGCGCGTGATGCCTGGAACGTTGATTGGACCTTTGACGGTGTCGATTGGTTGCATTGCCGGACAATAATGTGTCGTCCTCCCCAGCAAGTATTGCCGCTTGTGGCGTGGGTTGTTTGTTGCTGGGTGGGGGGAGGCGAGATTGAGCCCTGTCCCAATACGGTGATCCCGATATCACTTATCAGCAAAGGACTAGAACGTGGCGCTCTCACGTTACCGGACAAGTCAGCAGTTGGAGTTGTGCTGATGAAATAAGATTTGTAGCTATACTGTCACATGTTTTTGGCTTGTTCTACGCCTAGATCGTAATATATACAAGGGTAAAGGAAGATTCACGCGAAAAAGACATCAACTACTTCCCGTATCGCCCTGCCATCCCGATCCCCTTGTGTCGCCGGTCCTCCCCCGGTCCATCGGTCTTTCGGGGTCTTTGGGGTTGGGGGCTGCACCGAACTGAGCAACCCGGCTCGAGAGTAGCACATTCCGGCCGGACCGCTTCGGCCGACGCATCAAGGGAATGCCCAAGCCGTGAGCTGAAGACTTCAGGCAGCATAAATTGCCCCCGTGAGCTCTTCTCACGACTCATGAGTAGGGCGTCAAGGTTCTTCATTGGTGATGATGATGACTTGAGGAGGGCCATTTCCCGGCGTGGGCCGTGGATTGATTGACGGCAAGAACTCGGGCTTACCCGTATGAATAGTGGTTGACGTCGAGGATATGAAATTACTTCCAGAAAGAGTGGTCGACGTCAAGGATGGGGGATTACCCACAGGATATGTGATGACAATAGGCTGCCCTGGAGTCGGCGAGACCGTTGGCGGTGAACCTGAAACGCTTTGAAATAGACGCATATCCCGGATCTGAAAGTAAAAGTCTTTGAATGCTTGAGGGTTCTTGGCTACGTATTCCGAACAGTTCTTGGTGCCGGTAACTTTATCGCAGGTAATGCCGGCCCCTCCGTCAACCTTGGTCCAGAACTCCTCACTCTGCACCGGATTGCCGCACATTGGGAGGGTAAACATGATGCGCTGCTCCTGGAACGCTTTGTCAATGTTGCATTTTTTGGCCGAGAGTTGTATCGAAGCATCTCCCCAGCCCGACGTGTCAATAACCCCATCCTCTAGATTCGGTGGCTCGTGGCTGCGTGGCCAAGTGAATACCTTGATATAATCTCTGGTCCACTCCAAGGCCTCTGATCACATCTGTCAGCCCCGAGAAGCAACTTGGTCGGGGCAGTATATGACTCACGAGTGCCGCCAGTGGGTGAAGCCCACATGGTATTCGTATTCCTTTCCTCTACGCTTTGACATCCTTGGCCGAGAAATTGCGTCTTGTTGTCGGCAGCCTTGTTGTCGCAGTTGTTCGAGAGGACCTTGGCATGCTGGCCGGTCTGGCTAGTGGTGCAATCGCCGAATTTATCGGCAGGTCCCACGCGGAAGGCGGGCTTGTTCTCCGTCTGGAGGTTCCATCCCTCGTACATGTCTATCTCGCCGGCATTGGGCCATTCTCCCACACCCAGTGTCCAGCTAAGAACCAAGTGTATTTGTCAGTGGTCATGTCCAAAATCAAGGCATTGAGACAAAAACGGGAAACTGCCTCTGAGGACAAGACAGGGAACGAGACTGGGGAAGGACTCACTAAGCCGGCCAAGCTCCGCAAGCCATAGTGGGCAGATGGCTGAAGCGGGTGATGAGCAGGCCGTACTTGAATGCGTCCCGTGAGACCAGTCGCAGGCTATCTCTGCCGGGACCAGCAGGGTCGAGAACTGTCGTCGAGTCCACTCCGAGGTAAATCTCTCCATCCCTAGTAACTGCGAGCTTCTTGGCAGTGGCGTTTTCGCGATTCTGGAAGCTGACAAAAGACCAATTATCGTCGGGCTGGGTACTGACAGTTCCAGTCTGCAGGAGGATGGTCTCGTCAGCATCATGTGCAGCAAATTTCGCGTCATCCTTTGGCGTCGCATCACATTTGTTCGATTCAGCGTACCGTATTAAATGTAAATTGGTCAAGAAAATTAGTAGCGTTGTAAAGTTTAGTAAGGCGAAACTTTTCCGCCGTCACTTCTGGGCGCAGAACGGCCAGGGCGAGGAGGAGCCGACGCAAGACGAATACACGTCCCATAATGGTCGCCTGTGCGCGTGTTTCTCGGACACGATGCAAGCTTCAAAACGAAGGAACCGGTGACCCTCCGAACTCTGTAACCGTAGATGCTTGCATGACAAGTCCAGATAGTCGGGCAGACCTGGACATGTGGTCGTTTTTATTGAGGCTCGATTGCAATGCTTGCCATGTCAAGCTGGCTGCGGAAAACATCGTTTGCCTGTTTCACCGAGCCAAAAGGCGCCGGGCAGATTCGCTCCCATCTCACAGTGACATGCGTCATGCCGTCGGGCGTAAATGAACACTGCCGGCTGAACAAACAGGGGTAGGAGGTCAACTGGAGAAGGCCATCTAAGCCTTTCAGCGGGCGAATGCATCTGGCGGTTCTTTTGGCGCATGACACATGAGATGAAGTCTGGTCCACTCAGGACGTTTCATCGACGAACTATCGCCGCTGGCTTTTCGACAGAGAAGCACTTGAGCTCGCGTCGCTCGAGTCATACTGTTTGCACTGGATAGGTGAAGCGGCAATCTAGCTCGGGACAGCCGAGCTTTGACGAGTGTAGTCGCGTTGTATGTTGATAGACAGGCAAACGAGTCCATCGTGTTGAGCATTTCGGGACTAGATAGCTGGCTCCCCGCGATGATGGAGGATTCTATGCCAAATGAGCGCAGTCGGCGAGCTTGGAGGTAAAGGTGATAATCAGGATCACTCGGGTTGAAGCGAGTGCTGTTGGTCGTCGGTGGCGCTCCATTGCTTTCGATCTGCCCAATTCGTGGCCCAGTTCCTAGATGCCACGAGAAGGCATCGATCGAATTGGCGCGCTAGTCGTACCAAGCCCCATACTCCACTCCACCAGCACGACCACACGCAGAGGGCGACCCCGTTTTATGACTAATGACCTTTCGCGCGCCTACGGCCGACTGTTTCCCATCCTCCACAATGAGCGATTTCCAAGAGTGTTGCATGGACGCATTGTCGTGCCACAAAGCCAGCAATGCGCATTCCACAAGCTTATCAGTGGCGAAACATGGGTTTCTTAGCCTGGAGAATGAAAGACTCAACGTTTTCAAGGTCTTGTCAGACGTTTGTGCGCCATCGTTCCCGGCCGAGTCATCCTCGACAACCTTTGATTTATCTTTGCCACGTGGCTGTGTCCCGCTCTCCCATTGTGCCGATGCTGTGACTAGTTGCAAAGGGTGGCTCTGGCAAAAGCAGGTTGAAGACGTCAAGTAGCGTACAAGTTGATGTGGCAAGACTCGAGTACGGATGCTGAAGCATTCAATGTGCTATACATGGATCAGACATTAGAATCAGGGGTCGCTGTCGACCGCTTAAGTTCTCGCGGATTGCTTCTCGCAGCCCTTCGGTATTACAGCCCGGCTCACCCGCAATCGCCGCAAGTGTAGCGAGAGACTTGCTCCATAGCTTTCCCAATATTCACGTCGGCATGATGGGTGGCGTTGCTGGCGGTGCGCGAGGTATCAAGCATGACATTCGTCGACCGTCCAATGAATGGAGGAAAGGAGGTGTCTCCCAACATGACTTCGGAAAAGTCATGCTGGGTGAAAGCTACAAGTATCAGTCGTCTCGAAAAAGCCACCCTTGATACTAGTGGGAGGCTGTCAATGGCCTCCTGGCTCAATACGAGAGCGAAGGGCAACGGTTGCGACACGAAACCGATGAGGCTCTCGAGAGGAAACGGAGGCTCCGGAAGAAGTATGGGCATTCAGATGTGAGCACAGACAGACTGTCCCTGTGTCACTTGGTTCCAGATGAGAAACAGGGTCACGTATCTTCTACATCTCGTGGCCAAAGCACGTCTGTACTCGAGCCCAACACACTTCGGAGCGAGAACAACGACGATGTCGTTATTGATCAGGTCTGATTGCTTCGGCAAACCAAGCCATGAGAAACGCGACGAAGATGGATGCCGTTGCTTCCGAGGGTGATTTTTTTTTGTTTGAAAACGAAATCTGCCGCCTTAACCAACAACTTTGCCTGCCTGTTTATCAGAGGAATTTGTGATTATTTATAAAACCATTATCACAGCAACTGTCATTCATGATATATTTGGCAAACTCAACGACGCATCCTGGCATCTACTAAAATAAGAACTCGCCAAATCTACCGGGCACCTTGGACTCTGGGGGCTGCTCCATCAGAAGCGCTGTCTGCGACATTATGTGGATCAGCCAGCAGCTTGAAGAAATACGTGCGAAGGACCAGCGACGTAATGAGCTGCTCACGAAGTAACAGCGACTTGGCGAATACACGGCAAAAACGAGAGAACTTTACTCGCGATTGAACGGCCAATTGAAGCACTGCTCACGAACTCACAAATGAGCAACGACGTCCAGACGGACTAACGAAGCGATAGCGGCTTTGAGGCAAGGGCGCCAACGGAGAAATCGTGAAACTAGTCCCGCCGGAAAGCATTCATCGGTGCCTCAAACTTGGACCTGTTCATTCACCGCACATCACCATGGCCTCGTCGCAGAGCATCGTCATCATTGGGTAGGTCCTCAAGCAAATGCAAACGTCCGACAATTCGTCTTCTGACATGGTGAGGCAACGTCACATCACAGAGCGGGCATCATTGGCCTCGATGTCGCTCTCGCACTCTCACTGCAAGGTTTCGGCCCAAACATCACCGTCATTGCAGAGCACATGCCGGACGACAGGTCGACGGAATACACTTCTCCCTGGTGCGCCAGCCTTCCCGTGACTTGTTGCGAAAATGGTGAACGCTGTTGCTCATAGCATCCGACAGGGCTGGCTGTAATTTTTCAGCCATATCCGGCAGCGATGACAATGCCTTGCGCTGGGACAAACTGGGCTACGCCCACCTGACCAAGCTGGCTTCGGAGCAGCCAAGCAAATCATGTGTGTCACGCACGCCATCCAAGGAATACTGGGATGACGAGATTGTCCCCCGAGACAAGATTCAGGCCATGGCCGACTACCTTGAAGACGTGAGACGCCCGATTCCCTCTCCCTCAAACCCCCCAGCTCCTGACAGCCACTCTCACCCTCCAGTTTCACATCATTCCCAACAGTGATCTCCCAGAGGGTGTTGGCTTCGGCATCTCCTGCACCACAGTCACCGTCAACGCGCCAAGGCATCTCCTTTACCTACGTGATCGCCTAAGAGACGAGTTCGGCGTCACCTTCACCCGTCGAAAGCTGCCGAATCTGCCGTCAGCCTTCAGCCCCTCAACCCGTCTCGTGTTCAACTGCACCGGCAACGGAGCCGCCACCCTCCCCGGAGTCGCCGACTCAAACTGCTATCCCACGAGAGGGCAAGTGGTGCTCGTCCGTGCTCCTGCCGTCCGGACGAACGTGATGCGCCACGGCAAAGACTACGAGACGTATGTGATCCCCCGGCCGGAGTCAGACGGCAACGTCATTCTCGGCGGGTACATGCAGAAAGGCAACAAGTAAGAACCACCCGACCTTGCCTTCCCTCCGAGAACGTCTGATGATGCTGACGCGAGCCTTGTCAAGCGATGGCTCGACATACCCGCATGAGACAGAGTCCATACTGCAGCGGACCATAGAACTCAGCCACGAACTGCGCGCCGCTCAGCCTGAGGTGCTGGATGCATTTGCCGGGCTCAGACCGTCCAGACACGGCGGGGCGCGTGTGCAAAGAGATGATTCTCTGGGAAACACACGGACAGTCGTTCACAATTACGGTGCCGGCGGCACGGGCTTCCAAGCCGGCTACGGGATGGCCACAGACGCAGTGGCCCTGGCCCAGGACGTGTTGAGCGCGCTTCCTCGTGGCGGCCCTGATTGAGCCGGACTTTGCATCTGCACGCTGCCATCCGCCTACAAGGGACAGCATTATCCATGGTTCAATTGGCTGAACGTTGGTGATCAACGTGACGGTCGGTTGGTCGGCCAACCACAACACCACTTCAGCACCAGATGCAGACGTGCGCATCGTCATTTCTCCAGTCATCCAGCGCTGCCGATTCTAGAAGCCGGCGAAGCGATAATGCAAACAGTTTAATCGACTTTTGGAGTCTCATCCGCCGTCCGTCGAGAAATCTAAGACGCGACTCGGCACGTCGGGCCGATGGCTCGAGTCATCTCGTTATGCACTCGACACGTGGAATCATCCAGGCAGGACAAGCCAACTCCGCATGCATGAACTGCGCAATCAGGTGGAACCACGACTTTGATTATTCATATCGTTCATTTGAGCAGCTATCATGGAAGATACTGATCATGTTAAATGTATGTACAAATTGCTATTCGCGGGGCCCAAATGCAAAACCGGCCAATATATTCAGAATGGGTATCAAGTTGCTTGCGCGACAGCCAAAAGCGCGTCGCGCACACCATGTGTGGCACCACCACCTTACAACGCCAACTTTTAGTACAATTGACCAAATTTTGCCAACGTTTCAAGGAGGAGAGAAGAAAAAAGGTAGGGTCGAGTAAAAAGAAGATGATAGAAAAGGTGATGTATAAGATCGAGAGAAAGGGGGGGGGGAGAAAAGAAGAAGAAGAAGAAGGAGAAGAAGAAGAATGAACATGGTCCGTCATTGTATCAAAGACCCGTTTACCAAAATCGGCGTTTCTTGGTCCCAGTGCTTCTCCGCCTCCGGTTGTCGTCCGCAGAAGTGTCGTCACCCAACACGCCGTCTGCCTCCCACTTTTTGACGTCATCCTGCGAGATGTCCTCTCTGCCGAGGTCACCAAACATCATCCTGCCCGAGTTAGGACACGCCTCAATTCCCCTGGTATAACCCAGGCATAAATGGTCCGCTAACTGCATCGGGTTGAAATAGTGCTGCGCGCTGCAACTTCTTCTCAACAGCCACCCACACGTGGACATGTTCTTGGGTTGCTCCAGACCCATGGGGAACCAGTACTCGGGCACCGTGTGCGCGTATCCGGCAATGGCGCCAGGGATGACCGTGATGGGATCAGCTCTGTTGGTGATGCGGTAGGTCTTGCCATTGGGCTGTTCCGAGACGAAGCGCGCAAAGGCCTCGTCGCCCACACGCGGTGATCCGTACGTGTAGATGTCGGTCTTGATGCCGGCCTTGCGGAGGTACGCGCCGGCAATGGTGGCCACGGCCGCGCCGAGTGAATGCCCCGTCGCAACGACAGTATATCCCGGGTTCGCCTTGACTTGCTTACGGACAGCAGCGAGTATTTCGTTCTTGATGAGGGTAAAGGCCGTCCAGAAGCCACTGTGCACGAGGCAGCCCTCGCAGATGGGCAGGAGTTTATCTTCGGTATCTTCGGGCGTTCTGCCACCCGTGTTAGCTGCAAGCCCACGTTGGCAGGAAAGAGAGACACATACGACGGCAACCAGCTGCACGCAGATTCCAAACCCCATAGCATGCCTCTAGGTAGCAAGCCTCTAGGCTTCCGCGGACACAGCTTCGCGTCGCTCATGACGTCGCGCAGGCTGGTAGCCACCGTGCCTCGCACACTCAGCACAATCAGCTTCCGCGCCTTACTGACGGCGACGTTGCCGTTGACGCTATCCGCGTCGGTGAACTCGGCGACGGTCGTGGCGTCCTGCAACTCCGCGCACGCATGGTTCGCGCCCCTTCTGAAGCACGATTTGCCGTCACACAGGGAGCTGCCGGTCGTTCCGTCGCTCATCACGGAGCAGTACGCCGCGTTGGCGAACTGCGCAAACGTATTGAAGTTGGCGAGCATGGCGTCATTGACGGTCGCTGATGCCGCGGAGGCGGCGCTCACGCAAGCACCTAGCAATGCTGCTGCGAATTTCATCTTGACGATTGATGAAGCGACACGGCGGAGAGCGAATCAATCCATCATCATCCTCCTCTCAAGTATATATGTATGTATATCCATGTAGACGGGAATACATGTTCGTGTTTTCGTCGCCCCTCCCCCCCTCCCTCCCCCGGCTTCCAAATGTAATGTTACACTCGGTAGCGCACAATGCTATTTCCTTCAGTCCCTTGTTCCTGGCCCGAAGAGCGTTATTGCCATTTTGGGCAATGCCCTGAATCGAGGGAACGGGTTTTGCATAACGTCCTCATGTCAGTGGATGCGGGCCTCGTGTCACGCTTTGACCAGTCCCGCGGCGCTAGGAATTGCCTTTTCGATATTTTCTAGAAGCTGAGCACGTGGGCTAGGCGCAAGCTCAAGGATTGGTGGTGCTGAGGGCTCATTTCCCTCTGCCCTGGGAAATCGGAGACGACGGTGATGGTCTGAGCGCGAAAACGGTGGGCGTCACGTCTGTGCTCTTGGTAGCTGCCGACGGGTGAAGCGCGAGTCGGTCAAAAATGAGATTTGGATACGTCGTCCATTATGCCATTGAGGTGAATCGCCGATCTGGTAGTCGCCGCGATGAACACGCCCGAGTTGCTCTGCATGTTGACCTCAACGAAGTGGTTAGGCCCGTTACATCGCCCGCGACGCTACATTCGGTCCCGGGATTTTGGCACTGCCGCTGACTCTAGATTGATATGGGCGCCGACGCCAATTGGTCGGCGTGGAAACTGTGCGGGTGAGCCTCTTGCTCCGTACTCGCACAGAAGATGGCATTTCCCACTCCACTGCATCCACAAACCTGTGTTTCGCAGATCTTCGTGTGGGAGAAAGATCGTGCAAGTAATCAGTCTTGCGAGGAGGGCTCTGTTCTTTGCTGCCAATGCAGGCACCGATACTGGGACCCCACCGAGCTGTGGCAGTACCACGGGCAACGAGCTGATGGATGTAGAACGACGACCCCGTTGTCGAGTGTTTCATGCAACATCGAGTGCAGAAGCTTTGCTAGCAACGCAAAGTGACAAAGTGCAGGAGCTTTGGGCGGCAGCACCTGGCGGTGACGTAGAAGGCGGCCACGGCCCCACTCTGGAGTTTGCATCCACCTCATATCAAAAGCACAAGGTCTTTATCCATTCATCACCACGGCGCACCATGGACGGGCTCGACGAGTTCGAAAAGTCCCTGGCGGCAGAAAAGGCGGAGCGTGAAAAGGGAGAAGACCGGCGTCACCGCAAACACAAACACCGCGACGACCCGGACAGAGAAGACAGACACCGCCGCCGCAGACACCACGATGAAGAGGAACAAGATGGCAGCAAAGGCCACCGACACAGACACAAGCGCAGTCGACGCCCAGAAGAAGACGGCCATGATTCAAAAACCGGTCATAGTCGGGACAAGAGCAGAGACCGAGACTCGCACGACACGCGGCGCAGCCCAGCAGCAACGTCACAAGGCCGCGATGCTTGGATGATGGCGCCCTCAGCACTCGATGTAGAGCACGTCCACAGACCGGAGCGCAAAGCAGTGACACCGCCGCCCCAACAGCCCAAGCGCGTCATTCACTCCCGCGAGCTCAACAACCAGCTGGAAAGCTTTGATGGCGAGCCGCTGTCGAGTGGCCTGCCCCCACTAACCCACCAACGGAAGATCGACTACACTTTCGGCGATGCGGGCTCGTCATGGCGAATGACCAAGCTGCGGGGAGTCTTCACCACGGCCGAGTCCTCGGGCAGACCCGTCGAGGATGTGGCCGTGGAGCGATACGGCAGCCTCGAGGACTTTGACGACGCACGAGAGGAGAAGGAGGAGATGGAGCGGCGCAGAATCTACGGCGCCGGTTACAGTGAGAAGGAAAAGCCAACGGGCGACCTGTACCGTGAGCGTGAACACAACAAATCCCACGAGCAGCAGGCGGTAGAACAGCCAGAATCAGGCACTGTCATCCCCGAAGAGCCCGCGCGGCTGGCGGCCACGGACCCAACGTCGCTCAACCGGCTCCGCGCGCAGATGATGAAGGCGAAGCTGCGGCGCGCGCCCAACGCCCAGCAGCTCCAGGACGAATACAACCGCGCAGCAGCTCTCGCACACAACGCGTCGGCCCCCGACACAGTCGTCCTCGGCATCATGGACGCGCACCACCTCGCCGGGCAGCGCAACGAGGTCAAGCCCGTAGAAACCAAGCGCGGGCGCCAGCGCAACCTCGTCCAGGAAAACACCGACATGTCCATCGACGACATGGTCCGCGAAGAGCGCCTCAACAAGCACTCGGGCGACAGCTCCGGCCTCCGTCTCGCCCAGCGCATCGCCAAAGACGGCCAGTACGACAACACACTCGAGTACATGGACGACAACGCCGCCAAGCTCGCCACGCGCGTGCACCAATCCTCGGCCTCGCTCCGCGACACGTCCATTGCCGAGTTCCAAAAACTCAACCGCCAGCTCGACAAGTGTCCGCTATGCCACCACGAGACCAAACCGCCCGTCGCGCCCATCGTCTCGCTCGCCACCCGCGTCTTCCTCACCCTCCCGACCACACCCGAAGTGAGTCCGGGAGGCGCCGTCATCGTTCCCATCACCCATCACCGCAACCTAGTCTCATGCGACGACGACGAATGGGAAGAACTCCGCAACTTCATGAAGGCCCTCACGCGCCTATACCACTCGCGGGGGCAAGACGTCCTCTTTTACGAAAACGCCGCTCGGCCGAACCATGCGGCCCTGGTGGCGGTGCCGATCCCCTACGCCGAGGGGGCCACCGCCCCAGCACACTTCCGCGAGGCCTTTCTTTCCGCCGACGAGGAGTGGGCGCAGCACCGCAAGGTCATTGATACGGGGGCCCTCGCACGGGGGGGGATGGGCCGCGCCGCCTTCCGCAAAAGCATCGCCAAGGAAGTGCCGTACTTCCATGTGTGGTTTGATCTGGACGGCGGGATGGGCCACGTCGTGGAGGACGGGAACAAGTGGCCCCGTGGCGATCTGTTCGCGAGGGAGGTGGTGGGCGGGATTGTGGGCGCCGAGGGACACGTCGTGAAGAAGCAGGGCAGGTGGGTCAGGGGGGAGGGTAACGAGAGGGTCGACGCGTGGAGGAGGGAATGGAGCAAGTTTGACTGGACGAGGATGCTGTAGGTGTTGTGGTTGATAAAATTGAGGGCGCTGTACATGTCGGGCACACTTCAATTCTAGTTGGCACGAGGGGTGGTAGTGGCTCTGCATATCCATCAGACTTGGCACGAAGATGCCCTAGATGTCTACACAGCCCTATCCTTCTATAATAAAGGCGCTTTAGATATCTGTACATCTCAAATCTGGTTCCATGAGTGTTATGAAGGTATCTGCACAGACCTAGTCACGAGGGTGCTGTAGACGTGGTGGTGTCGATAGGTGTACGTGCTTCATTGCATCTGGGTGTTGTACGTGATGCTTTGATTTTATACAAGCACATAAGGGTGCTTCATGAGAGCATGACTACTGATATTGAATTGAGAAAAGACAGTACATGTTATATACTTGAGACGGTTCTTGCCGCAGGTGTCTTTGCGAATTGCTATTCAGTGCTGCCTGCAGGGGGGGTCTCCAATCCGTGTACCGCTTAGGGTGCTGAACATTTGGGATGCACTTTGCCATATTCATGCCTCACTCCATCGGCCTCAACGCCGTCAATTACGTGTTCCTAACCAAGCTCCATTACTGATCGAGTTGTTGCTTCCACCACTAACCGGGTATCTTCTTGTCTGCGCTGCCAATTATTGCTTTTCGTTGTTCAACCGTAGACCAAGAAAAAATGATAATAAAATAAAGTAAGAAGGACAAAGAACGGAGAACCGAGAAGAATGAGAATAGAAAATTAACCGAGTCAAGGGGGGCAGGCACGCTTGATCATTCATCGCCGGGTTGCCTTGTCGCGGTCCCGCCGATCAGCACCCGTCACGCGCATCCAGTCCTCCCACTCCTTGCTCATCTCCATGAGCACGGCGCCCATGACGGTCGCGCTCGCCATCAGGCCGTGGCCTTCGCCCTCCAGCACGCGCACCTCGCACCGCCGCATCGTCTTGCCGAGCCACTTGACGTTCTCGACAGGCACCCGCGAGTCCCTGCTGCCGTGGTGTATCACGACTGGACGCGTGATGTCGACGTAGCGGAACCCAATCGTCTGTCGTCTCTCTAGACACACCAACAGATCGACGGCGGGATTGGCCCCCGTGGTCGCCAGTTCCCATATGGCGTGCGTCAGCCGCGCGTCGTACGTCAACTGGCGTTCCTTCTCGGCCGCGCTGTCCGCCTTCGTCTCGACAATGCCTGTTCCTCCTCCGCTCATATCGAGGCCACTCCCGGCTGGCTGGATCTGATCCATATTTTCGCTCATGCTTGGTGGCTTCAGCCCTGCTCCACCGTCTTGTTCGTCGCGCCCGGCTCTTCTCGGCGTCGCGTTGTCAACGTTCTCACTTTCATGGAGCGGCTGATTGACGCTGATATTGGCTGCGCTGCCGTCCCTGCCCTGGGCGTTGGACTTGCGCTTGACGCGCCGCGGATTCTTGGGCAACGAGCTTGTGATGGAGCTGCTGGTGGCCGTCATGAAACTGCTGTTGGCAGCCTTCAAGAATGGTGTCGGCAACGCCCTGAGGATCTTCTGGGATGTGGGAATGGCGTTGGTCGGTGGAAGAGCTTGCGATCCGCCAAACACGTTCATCTGAGACGGCGGTATCCAAGGCGCCAGTAGATGCAACCGGCCCCGGATGTGTTGAGGCATGCGCAACGCCGTAGCGAGCGCATATATTGCGCCGGCCGAGTGGGCGAGGATGGAGAATTTTGTGATTTTCAACGCCTGGCAAATGGTGTATACATCATCTGTGGACAGTCATTGGTCAGTCGCCATGTCGTTTAGCAAGTCGGGGGGGGGGGGGGGGG
>JARJRV010000445.1:0-21682 GCA_030783925.1 Aschersonia sp. MBC 735 | reverse complement strand
CCCCCCCCCCCCAAGACTGGTGTATCGTTACTCACCTGGCCAACTGAGCGGATTTGTTGCGCCGTCTGCATATGGTTCACTGTCGCCGACGCCAGGCCGATCGAGAGTGATTAGACGGAGCTTGAGGGTCAGCGCGAGTTCATCATAGAACGCCGTGATGTACCTCGTCAGGCCCATGCCCACACAACAAAATACGGCTGAGCCATTGGCGTCTCCGACTTCGGAAAAGGAGATGGTGCGCCCTGTCTGCGGGTGCCGAACCTTCTGCGACAATCGAGGAGAGCAAACATACGACTCAACGGCATCGTCGACCGAGTCGGCAGAGGCAGGTCGCTCGTAGCCCGCGGGATATATGCTCTGGTTATTCGCAGGTTCGGGCGATGCGGAAAGGCTCGCTCTGGCCTCGCCACGGGGAGAAAACTGTCCTGAAAGCCCCTTGAGGCGGGAGCTGCTGCGCTTCACACGCAGGGCCTCCCGAGGCACCGGGCTCAGACGATCCGACAGCCGACCGCCACTGACCTCAAGCCCGTACTCCTCCCGGCGCCGCTGTGCCACAGCGGGCGATGGTGCGCCTCCTTCGTCGTAATCCATCGAGGTGATGTTGGTGCCGTACATTGGACTAGCTGCTTTCGACGAGAGAGCTGATGTCGGCAACTCGTCGGGTCCCAGAAGGAACGATTTGTCTTGCGGCAATGAATCCGAATCCACATCTACATGTATGAAGTTTGTTGGCGTGGCAGAGGCTGCTTCGTTGCGGTGGTGCCGAGCATGTTCCTCCCCCTCCAGAATCACGTTGCTGTCGCGGTTCGACCGCCGCGCACGCGAGACTTTTGGCTTGCGCAAGCTAGATTCTCGAACCGGAATATGTTGCGGGATGCTGAACTTGGTCTTTTCCTTAATGCCCGGCTCTATTGTGAAAAGCGCCGGTCCTTTGTTGGTGGCGCAGTCGGCGATGGCAGGGGTGATTGAACCTGCGAGAAGCGCAGGAATGGCAGTGTCGTCGCCGACGGGCTCACTCGCGTCAACGGGTGGACGTTTCCGCTCAATGTTTCTCTCGTGGAGCCTCTCCTTGGAGCTCATATACATGAGTCCTCTGGTGGCACGAGCCGTCTTTTTGCCCCAGCTATCGTGCGACCGACGGGGCCTCGACTCATGGAGTGGTCCAGCACCGCGCTCAATGGACAAGTTGCCTATACTCTGGGCATCGTCATGCTTGGACGTGTTGGAGCCGGGCGACGAAGGGCGCGAGGCACTGCTGCTGTTGCGGATGAAGGATCGCAATCCCGAGCCGCTGTCGCGAGCAGGGCTTCGGGCTCGGGGGCTCGGGGCGCCGGTGAAGGGAGAGTATCCGCTCGTCGGCTTCGAAGTTCGAACGATGGGAGGACTCGCGGCGAGGTTGTCGAGGGGCGATTGTTGGGGTTGCGTTCGTGTGAATGCGCCGTAGTCGACTCCGAAGCTCCCCGCGCTCGGGCTTTTGGTGTTGGGCAGGGGAAAGTCGACGGCAGTCGGATGCGACTCGAAGTGGCTGTTGGCGGGCTGAGAGATGGCACCAAGGCTGGTGATGAGGTTAGAGATGACCTCGGGCGAAGCAGGAGGTATGACGGCGTGTCTGCTCTCGGTTGGTTGGGAAAACGAGAGGGAAGGGCGGTCTCGAGCATCTCTTTGTGGAAGGTTGAAGTGATGACGGGTCGGGATAGGGGGCATGTCGTCGTCGGCGGCCACACCCGCGAGTCTGACGGTCATTGTCCCCGTTGCCGTCCTGTTCGGCAATCAAGGCCGGTCAGACCCAAGATTGTGGATATGCAGACGCGAATCCAAGGGGGACGGTGGACGAGCAGCAGCAGCAGCAGCACCACCGGCGGTTTGGCGGCAGCCACACGAGTCCCGAGTGGCCTGCCTGGTAAGGTCCCAGGCTCTCTCCCTATTACGGCGCACTCCGTAATACTCGGATCTCCAACTCACCTCACCCCCCCCGTCGGAAGTGGCAGGCAGGCAGGACAGGACTGCAAAGTGGCCGCCCCCCCGCCCTTTGCGCCCGTCGAAGGGTCTGGTTAGCTTCGCAGCTCGGGTGTTTCCAATTTCTCTGCTGTCTCGTTGACGCCTTCGTCTCGTGTTCAACACGCGGCTGATATTAAACGGGGCAGGGGGCGCGGCGTAGGACGCGGATGGCTGCGTCTGTCAGCGTCGCGTGTCGTCTGTGTGTTGAGAGGATTTGCTCCTTGGGGAAGCAGGAGAAGTGGATTGATGGCGGCAGCCTGGCGGGTCTCTTTGTACATTGGAACTTGACACCCCGTTTGAGTTGCATGTTTCTCGCCTTGACATTTGGCGGCTGGCCGGGTGGGAGGAGGGAGCAGCACTGCGAGGAGCACTGCGAGGAGCCCTGCGAGGCCGTGGTGGAGCCTCGCCGTCGAAAGGGGGCTTCGGCTTTGGCACCATGAGCACGAGGAACAGGCACCCACCCACCATGCGGGAGCACTGGCCCTCGCCGAGGTGGTGGGCTCACAGATGACGACTTGGCTTTTTCCCGAGTAAAACTTTTGTGTTGAACGGACAGCGGCCAGGGCAAGTCCAACAAAGATGGTGTGACGCTAGTTCAATTGAAGCTGATAACTGGAAGAGACATTGAGCGCAGCTGGGTGCCAAGTTTCGACACGCTTGTCGGCCTTCTTCCTTGCTTGAAAGTAGGCGTCTTCTGTTCGTTCAGGGAAAATGAACACGTTCTCTACAGTACTGTAGGTACTCAATCTACGGAGTACTCCGTACATGAATGAAGAAAAAGCAGTGCGCGCCAGGATCTGCCCCGCGGCATCTTCGCGCAGCGCTCCTTCCTCGTGCTAAGGAATGGACGAAGCGCGTGTGCACAGTAAGTATTTTAGGCGCCTACTTTACCGTACTAAGCACCCAATCCATGGCGTCATGCCAGCCTAAAACCTGATAGGCTGCCTCGCCTCGACAGGTTCATGCTCACAGACACACAGACAACAAGAATCACGCCCAATCTCCGGTCAGGCGTCGCATCGCGGCTAAAATAACGTAGGATCCGTGATGCAAGCTCTTTTTTTTTTTTTTTTTGTGTTCTTGGGATGCAAATGAGATAAACAAACCACCCCCGGATCCTTACATTGGGCCCCCCCACGTCATCGTGCCGAAGCCGACCGGAGAACTGTTTGCTTAACAATTTCCCAATTTGTTTCCTGTCTGGTCCCTTGATATCGTCATCCTTGTCCATACAACACTGTCACTGTCACTGTTCGCAAAGCAACCCCCAACTTTCCAATCGTGAGCGGTAACATCCGCGAGATAGGGTCCTCAGAAATAAAGGGGAGAGGGGGGGAAAGTACCGGAGAGAGAGGAATAGAGGACGAGGAGGAAGAAGAAGAAAAGCTTGCGCCGGTTCGTCTAGCCTCGGTCCTCTCCACGTCCTGCAATTTTAGAAGAAGAAAAAAAAAGACCCCCCCCTATCTTCTGCCCGGTACATCGGTGCACGGCCCCGGGCGAAAGAGACGACATCTCTCCGCCATTCTCCTCGGCCTCATCGAAATCTCCCGTCTCGAGACCGTTTCCTTCGTCGCGTTGGCCGGGCGGTCCCCGCGCCATCAAACCACTCCCATCATGATAGACGTGCTGCTCTCCATTCCCATCTTATCCTACATCTTCTTCCCCACAAAGGGCGCATCCGTGACCACGTCGGTCAACATCGTCTTCTTCTACATGACATGGTCGAGCCTCGTCTTCTCGCACCACCCGCTCGAGATCCACCTGTCGGGCATCCTCGTCCTGCGTGTCATCTTCTGGCTCGTCCCGTCGCTCGTCTCCCTTCTTTTCGATGTCGGCCTGCCCAGCCTCGCCGTCGGCCTCAAGCACGGCGGCCGGACCGCCCTCCCGCCACGCAACGCCCGCATCCTCGCCAAGAGCCTTGCCCTGGCCGTCGGCAACGTGCTGCTGCTGCTGCTGCTCGAGGGCGTCATCAGCTGGCTCTACACGGCCGTCTTCAAGCGCCACATCTTCAAGATGAGCACCACCCTGCCCATGCCCTGGGTCGTCTTCAAGCACTGCTCCTTCATCCTCCCGGCTCGCGAAGCCCTGCAGTACTACATCCATCGGCAGGTCCTGCATGGTGACTCGGCCTTGGCCAAGAAACACATGGCCTACGCGCACGCTCGTCCCGGCGCGCCCTACAGCCTGCAGCTGTACATGGATCACATCGTCCCCTTGGCGCTCCATCGCTTCCTGCCCGTCTTTCTGCCCTCGGTGCTCATCCGCACCCACATGCTCACCTACTTCTTCGTCCTCATCATCACGGGAATCGAAGAGACCCTCGCCATGTCCGGCTACACCATCGTCCCGGGCATCGTCATGAGCGGCATCACCCAGCGCACCGCCATACATTACGCCGGCCGCGGTTCCTCCAATTTCGCCCCCCTCGGTGTCATGGATTGGGGTCACAGCACGAGCAAAGGCCGCGACGTGCTCGATGATGTCAAGCGAGAGGCGGACAAGCACCACGTCGAGGAGAGGTCGGCCAACAAGGTCGACCAGGCTGGTTCTGCCATCAAGTCTGGCGCCGCCTCTCTGAAGAGGCGCATCAAGTCGGAAAATTGAGGGATGTGAGGTCTTTCTGTTTCCGGGGGCGATTATCTCTTCCATTTCCCCTCTTGTTTTCTCCCAATGTTTTTTCATATGTTTTTCCTTTTGGGTCCGGGCTGACATTTGGTAAGGGAGTCGTTTCGTTGATGATCATGTCAATGGACAGAGGCTTGGATCGCGGGGCGTTGGACGTCTCGTTACAGGGACGCCCTGACGATCCCGTTGGCTGGGCAGCTCATCGTGTCGGTCACCAAGTATTTGGACAAGGTAGAGGCGCACTCTACCACTCAAAGGCTTTGAGGGCTTGCGAGAAGGTCGTTCAGATCATCAAAGGCATCGTGCCGCGTGAAAGCTTTGGTGCTTGGATCAAGGAGGATTCCGAATCATCAGCGCATGGTTCGGAAAGAGGTGGTTGAGCAGCCCACGTGGGGGTGTGTGATTGTTCCTTCCTCTAAATTGGACCGCAATTTGCATGTTCCCAACATCTAGGAAATGTTTCTGCGTCAACGCATCGTAATTATCTACTTCTGCATAATTGGCCTGTATCTGAATGTCTGACCGTCTCCATTTACCTCACCGAAATTAGCCCTGAGCTTCCACCCCTTACCCGCCATAGTGACTACAGGATACAATTTCCGGTAGATGAAAGAGGTTCTGTCAGAAGCTGGAATTGGTTAGCTTATCACACTGGTCAGAATTAAGATCGTGACCGGGTGCACGAACAAACCAGTACACCATCTCGTGTGTAGTAAATGTAGTTCCCGTCCCATTGAATGCCACACCCAACTGTGTGTTCACTGTTGTATTTCGGGTGCGTTGACCTGCAACCCTCTCCCATCCCTAAAGCGTTGTGAATAAGACCATCTTTACCAGCATAGCCCGTCGATGGTCCATGAGTCGCCTGGCCAGGGTGCCCGTTGCTCATGTCGACAAACTCTCCGCAGAAACCGATAGATAACAAGTCCTTGTTGCGCGAAGCTTCGGTGTATTCTGCGTTACTCAAAACTTGGACTTCGAAGTAGTAGAGAGCGCCGCTTACGCCCTGAGGTGGAAATGGATGGTTGGCCCGAACACTCGCGCGAAACGGTGATTCCGGGGTTGCTAAAACATAGTCAGACCATTAGTCATGTATCATTATATCCTACGGAGTGAGTTCACGGGATATTCTCATGTACAGCCCTTTTATTCAGCTCGGGTCCTGAGAGGTAGTGATAGGGTAGAATGGGAGGCAAGCAGACAATGGACGTACCCAGGTACTCGACTTCTTTGCCATCCGGGGACATTGTGAGAACCTTATCCATGTCCTCTCTCTTTGCCCAGAATCCCGGAACGTTGAATCTGGATGGAGTTTGGGTTTTCGTCAAACTTCTCTCCGCTAAAAGTGTGCGGTCGATTGAGTTTTTCCCATTATTCTGGATCAGAATGTGGTCGATCGTCCATCCGTCTTGGTCAGCGATTGAGAGAATCTGCTGGCGTTGCGACATCATGGTGTATATCTTGGTCAAACCGAATTCCACGCTCAGCCTCAACACTTGGGACTGCTCGTCTAGGCCCAGAGAGTCCACATTCAAAATGTCCAGACAAGCATCGACCTTCTCTTTGCTGTCGTTGCCCGCTGCTGCCATGACCTGACAGCTGATCCCGTCACCGTCTCTGTTATTGATGTTTGCTCCAGTCTCCAGAAGAGCTTTCACAATTTCGACAGCCCCAGATCGAAGAGCCCGATGGAGGGGAGTTTGCCCTTTCTTGTTTCTCTCGTCGACGCTGAGATTTTCCAGGCCGTAGCGATCAATCAGCAATTTCAGAACCGCCTCCGAGCTGCTCGGTCTGGCAGCCAGCAAGTGAAGAGGCGTATCCCCTTGCTTGTCTTTGCAGTTGACAACGGCGCCGCTCTCCAGGAGGTCCTGGACTTTGGCGATGCCCTGCTCTTCACAAGTGGACCATCTGATAGCGTGGTGAAGCGGCGTCTGACCAAAGATATCCGTCGCGGCTCCTTGGGCTGACGCATTCAGTAGAATTCTGCTGAGGCGAGAGTCTTCTCCCCTCTCCGCCAAGTGCAGCGCTGTCCGCCCTTGCTTATCGGCAATTTCGATTTTGGCATGATGCCTCAGTAGCGTCTCCATGCCATCTCCGTTTCCCAAAAACGATGCGCGCATGAGTGCTGTCCATCCATTAGATTCCTCTACATGGTCGACACTGGCGTTACGTGATAGTAATTCTTCCAAAATCCCAGAATGATTAGCAGCCATGATCAATGGGGAGCGTCCTCCGACGGGATGAGCATCAGTTTTGGCGCCAGCGTTGAGAAGACAAATGGTAACCTCGATTTTACCATGACAGGCGGCTAAGCACAGTGCGGTTTTGCCAAATGTGGTGGGAGCGTTTACGTCGGCTCCGGCTTCAAGTAGTTTCTGAACTATGGCCTTATGGCCTTCGATAGCAGCCAGATGTAGGGGCAAATGGCCGTCATCTGTAAGACCAGTTGCGTCTAGGCTTCCCCTGACATTGAGGAGCTCATCTAATATCTCCGTGTAACCGTTCTCTGCTGCTAAATGTATCGGTTTATCCCCATCGCGGTCAGCGATCGTAGCCATGTTCGGACTCGACCTAACTAAAAAGCGAACAGCATCCAAGTTGCCTTTGCAGGTTGCATGCGTGATGAGTGGGCAATTGCGGTAGCTGGGGTTCCCCAAGTCAAGGCTGCCCTTAGGCCAAAGTGCCTTGAGCATCTTCATGTCGCCAAGGGTATCGGCGCGCCATGACGGGTCAGCGATTGACCAGTGAAATGGGGTCCATCCACGATAATCGGGAACGTGTATTAGTGAGGGATCTTCCGTAGTCAGTAGCTTGACAGCGCCGCGGCGACTGTCTCGTACTGCGACATGCAGGGGGGTCAGCCCGCGAACATTCAGGCGGGTTAGGTCTGGTTTGAACTCGAGGAGCATCTTGACGGTTTTTGTGTATTTAACGGAAAGATGAAGAGCGGTGTCTTTCTTCCCATCCCTTTGGTTGATAGCAGCTCCATAGCCGCAGAGAATTTTCACCATCTTAAACATGCCCAACGAAGCGGCACGGTGTAGAGGGGTCCATCTCTTCTCGTCGAGCGACCTCCTCGGGTACGCATTCGCGTCCAGAAGGATGACGACGATGTCTTCATGTCCATTGGTGATGGCGCAGTCGAGAGGAGTGATGCCGTTCTCGTTGCCGAAGTCAGGATCGGCCTGCTTCTGAAGTAAAAAGCGCACAATGTCGCTAAAGCCATTTGAAGCGGCCACTGACAACGGAGACTCGCCGTGAATGAGGAAGTTAGTGTCTTCGATCGCGTCCTTGATCGTGACAAGAAGGAAGCGTACAAGTAGCAACTGTCCTCTGGAGACTGATTTCATGACTAAAGTTTTGTTGGTTAAAGAGTCAATGTCTGAGTTCCGATAAAGCTCCTCAAATGCGTTCAAATTCCCACTGGCTATAGCAAGATCGATAGGTTTTTGACATGATTTATCCTCGGCTAACAAATCGGCCTTACATTGCAGGAGAAGGTTGACGATGTTCGAGTTGTCATAGGCAGCTGCAATGTGCAGAGGAGTCTCGTCGCTTTCATTTCGGACGTCTACCGACTTTTCATCTCTCAACGATTGAATCAACAGCCTGACAACGTCCAAATAGCCGACGCGACAGGCGAGGTGCAACGGCGTATGACCTTGTTTATCAGGCGCGACCGGGCTGGCATTGTGTCCAAGGAGTAGCATCACCATATCCGCGCCTTGGGTGACGGCAAAATGTAGCGCCGTTCTGCCCTCTGTATCGGACAATGTGGTGTCCGCTCCAAGCTCGCATAGTGCTTCCACAAACAGAAAGTAGTTCAGCAGAGTTGCAACCATCAACGGGGATCTTCCGTTCTGGTCGCTCACGTTCAGGTCCAACGCTCTCGAGGTCATGAAGTGCTTCAAGATTTCCACGTTTCCGCCATTTGCGGCAGCATGCATGAATGTGCTCCCTTCTGAGGTTCTCCATGTCCAGTTGAGGCTTTTCCTCTCGAGGCTTTTCCTCTCGAAGAACTTGACCGCCGCAAGGCTTCCAGCTTGGGCTGCTCTGTGAAGCGCACGTTCCGCCAAATCTTCACGGAAAGATTGTTGCATCCCATCGGATAGAAGTCTCTCCAAATAGTCGATTCGGCCGAGGCCGGCTGCTTCCATAACAGCATCTTCGCTCCTGGCTCCTTGATGTAAAAAGAAGTCAACGAGATCGGAGTGACCGTATCTCAGCGCAGTAGACAAGAGACTTCCCAAGTCCATAGCAGTATCGGCATTTCGCGATGCCTCTGCAGGCTCGTCGTTCTGCTCTATCTGCTTTTGGACCGAACTTGCCACGACAGAGTATAGACCCAGATGAGTAGCCACCTTCAGAAATCCGGTGTCCGCAGCTCCACTTTGATTCAAGGAGGACTTGATGCAAAACATTTTATACCATTTGTTCCTTGCAACGTCGTCGTCCAAGAGCTTCAAGACCCTTTCCTCCAATTCATCGCTTTCCTTGCTTGACTCCTGGATATTCAAAGCTTTGCGTTCGGCTTTGTATGCATGATAGTGGGTAGGCCAGTGTTGAACAGCATAGTCAAGAAACTCCAGCTCTACTTGCCGCTCGTGTTGGCCGCGGACCTTCTCACGCCATGTCAAATGTGCCCTGCAAACATCTTCAGGGATTTTGGGAATGACTTCCAAGATGTATAGAAGACACGACTCCGCCAAGGTTCCATGAGAACAAAGCTGCAAATCTTGCACTTCACTTCGTTTCTCTGATAAGAACCTTCGTGCGTTTGCGTTGTACAGATGCACCAGGCCATTCTCAATCCGCAGCACGACATTCAGGTGTTTCGCAATATCGTGATCGATGGACTTCGAGATGCGTGGAATGAACCGGGCGAGCTCCGTAGAATCATGATCGAGGGCGACGGCCACTGCGAGCTCGCCGGTCCGAAGGGGGCGAGCTGCTTTCATGACCCAGGAAATTGCCAGATTGCGCCAGCTCAAGAGTCTGTGGGGTATGATCTCAAGACAACGGCCGATCATTACATTTTCTGTCTTGGGAAAGTTCTTCAACGCCACCTCCACCGCCTTTGAGGTCGCAAGCGGAATACTGCGGGAAAGTATCGTTGCATGACGTTCGACATTGGTGACAGATAAAAACTCTGGTAGTTGGATGTCTTTGGGGCCTGGCAGTAGTGTTCCTCCTGGCATGGCCGACTGTGCAAACAAGACTGCTATAGCCTTAGCCTCAATGACCTGCCTTCGATGGATGCGGTTGACTTCTAAATCCAGAATCTGTCGAGAGCTCGTGAACAGATTTGATATCCTTCTTTCGCTGCTGGAAACGAACAAGTACTTTGGATCCAATGACTGTAGAGACCTCTCCAGAATTCTTACATTCGATCGAACTTCCCCAATCCACTGTCCAATGTTATTAGCGGCGATTACAAGCTCGAAATTCTCCTTCGATGCTCGCAAGAGAACATGGAGAAGGGTCCAGAGTGCCTCGCTGCTTTTCGTACCATTCAATTCTCGATGCTGAATATACAGAGGCCGGATATGGCGAAACAATGCAGGTTGTTGCGAGATGAATTGATGAATGAGCGATCGAAGAATGGCTTGAAGATCAAACTTGTCTGCTTCAACCGGCTCAAAGAAAATCTCCAGAAGAACAGCGTTGTGTGTACGTCGCATAGCCTCTTGGACTACCAGTTTCAACAACGCAGTCCTGTCGCAGCCATGAGGTCCAATAACTTGCATCGAATGCTGCTTTGAAGGCTGCCACTTGGGAACAAGACGCTCGTATACGTCCAAGTCTGGTTCGATATCAAGAAAATGCAATGCCGTGCTCTGGTGAATCAGGTCAGGCGGTCTGAAGGCGACAGTTCTTGGAGGAAGTCCAGAAGGTCCGCGTGGAACCCCCTCATTTCCAGCAATTCCGTGTGCCACATGTCTGTGAAGTATGATCAGCAAGGACCGTAATAGTTCGGGGGGCAGTCAGGGGAACAAATCAGGAAACGTGCGGGAAGCTTACATTCGGTCATGGACCTCTCTGGAAACAAGAAACGCCGAAGATCGTGCTCCGTTACTTGCCTCTTATTCCTTGTAGTTCGCTGGGGCATCTGTCGACTACCTGGCCCGATACGCAAGGAATCATTGCTAGAGAATCGGGATGATTGCAGTTCATCAAACACCTAGCAACAGAACATTAGAGCTTGTGAAGCTGGGTCATATACGGAGTGACAAGTCTAAAACAATTTACCAAGGAGGTTCCCGTGGATGACACATCATCCCAGGTTGACAGATTGATGATGGAATACTTCGGGACGCAATGGAAGTATGATACCGCCTCGTTGACGGAAATTGCCAACTCTGCCAAGGTTCGAGCCTTTGGGCCTTTGATTCTGAAACCGGCAGCCATGATCATTTCGTCTAAGCTAGCCTCCGAGACTACAAGGCCAAGCTCTCTGGGTGGAGTTGCCACAAATACCTGCGGAATCGCTTCAGCAAATCGTTGGCCTCGAGGTGAAAATGAAGTGATGAATCAACTCACCAGCCGGCATGTTCTCAAGGCAATATCACAATACCTCGGGTCCGTGTTAGCGATTACCATAGCCTGCTTTACAACAAACCCGCCAAGGCCATACGCAACGAAGACGATGGGTCTCCAATCAAGCTATTTGAAGTCAGCATCACGTATCGAAGCCCCCCCTGGAAGCTGTGAGCTCCTACCTTCTTCGCAGGGTCCTCCTTCTTGGCCATATCGAGGAGCAGATGCGCCTCTTGCCTAAAGCCTTGAGCGGTGCAGATTCTGTCGGCATTGGGAAACTGTTTGATCTGAGGGACTGAGTCTGAGGATCTGGTCGCGTCCTTTTGCTTGGTGGTATTCGCGCATTCGTCGCGTCGATCGGGCGATGTTTGTTGGCCATCTTCACCGGCGGCTTCGTCCCCGAATAGAACGAAGTCAGAAACCCGCGCTCCAGGAGCCAGATGACGCGCGAGGTATACACAGTCGGCGGGGCGGACGGACTGGAATGACTCATCTAAATATCGAGGAGACTCTCCCCCTCCACGGGGGAAGCCCACAAGGTAGATGCTGGCTGCTGTCAGCACTGTCTACCCCAGTGGCATCAAGAAGTCAGTCTTACTCGTGCCCGTCCTTACGTGGACTCATCTTGCGCTGACGCACTGGCTTGTGGACCACGGCGGGAGGTGTGCGTGGATAATGGAGCGCTGTGCTAGAACCTACGACAGAGTTCAGTAGATTGCATTGGAGTGAGGAAAACGAGAATGGGCGGGGGAGCTGGAGACACTCCTTAGCTCGGAGTGACTGTCTGCTCGAAGAGGCGAGCTGCATATTCATGGACCGGCGTGCGGGTGTCAGTCTTTGTTCTGTATCACTTCGATCCGCTGTATCCGAGTCTGGGCTTCATTGCTCATTTCGGGTGATGATTGAATGGGCAGCAACGTCAGCCCTCATGGTCCCTGTTTCTCCTTGCTGCATGACGTCGACATACGGATGGCCTTGCTGACTTGGCCTGACAGTCACATGCACATGTATGTGAACACGGTTGCAAGGGATGCCTTCGGCGTCGGCATTCACGCATGTTGGTCGTGGGATCAATGATTTTGTGCGCAGTAAGACTGCTGACTCTGTACGAAGTACCTACAGTACACATGCACACCAACTCGGCTGAATGATGTAGGGTGTGAAACAACACAATCATTCACTTGGATGGCCCAACCGTGTCTCCACTCGGCGTCACCCTCCTGTTCTCGTTGGGAAGCTCCGACCAAGATGCGGCCTCACCGTACGCCCGCACCATTTCAACCCCCGGATCCTTGGTGTTGATGCCGGCCACGTCGTCGCTGTCAAAGAAACTGGTGCCTGGCTCGAACACCACGGGATCTGTGACGTGCTGCACACCAGACAGCTTCTTGAGTCCCCGCACGATATCGTATCGCATGTCTGCCTCAGCCTGGATCTTGATATAGGCCTTGAAGCGGTGCGGGCCTTGCCGTTTACGCCGCACCAAGATGCCGGCACGTAGCTCACGAAGGACGCCTGACATCTCCTGCGCGTTCTCCCTCAGGTGGATAACCATAGCGTTCTTGTGCGAGCCGGCATTTCGCATGAGCAATGTCCTCACGCCCGATAGCCGTGCGGGCGTGTCACGCACGAATTTCTCCTCTCGCTGCCATTTGCCCTCGAGCGCCGCCGCGCCGCCAAATGCCCCTCCTTTGATTGTTCCTGCGAGCGACTGTGTGTCCTGAACTTCCTTGATCATGCCCCGCCAAATGTACTCAGTATCAGGCCAGATATTCGTAACTTCGGGGTCATCGCTGAGGGGCTTCGCCTCATCTTCGAAGCGGATGGTGATCTTGACCGACTTGAAGCGCCGTTTCTCATTCGCGCCACAGAGAATGAAGTGGAAGCCGATGAAACTGTGGAGATTTTCACCTTTGCCGTGTATGGCTTTCTCTAGCGAGACCATGATGGTGAAGCCGTCCGTCGCGTCGTCGGTAACGTTGGACCGGTTGAGTTCGCCGTCCTCATTCAACGTGTGGAAGTCGGAGTCGCTGGGTACCAGGAACATCTGGAACGGCGGAATATTGGGCATTTTGCTGATGTTTGCCATGATTGCCGTCACCACAGGGCTCATTCAAGCCAAACCGCGGTACAATTAGGAATAGTCTTTGACTTGGGTTGTTTGGGGAAGCCACGATTGCTTCAAAGGTGTTGCTCCCAACGATTCAAGATGGGAAGATCACTCGAGATTTCGACTACATATAAATACTTTCGGGCCATTTGCCGTGCAACACTGCTGAGCAAGAATCAGGACGCGTGCTCTCAAGATAGCGACGGGTTTCTTCATTTGCCCAATCCATACTCGACGTATTGAACGGGGATTGGCTCAGGCATGGGCCGTACCTGCCGAAGGTCAGGCGACACAGACCGGCTGCAGAGAGCAAAACACCCTTCATCTCGGTTACTGCGGGCTTGGCCTCGTATCCAGGCTAGCTGCATGCAGCCGGTTAGAGGGAGGAAGGCGGAAAGACGCAGAGAGAGAGGAAGAGACAGAGAGGGAAGAGAGAGAGAGACAGAGAGAGGGAAAAGGGGGCAATAAGCTGTCGATTTTTTTCATGTCTCCGCTCGGGGCTCCTCCTAACGCTGGGCCTTGCGGCGTGCCCTCATCCTTGTATATAAACATTGTCGATCATCGCAGTATCTATAATAACTATATTCTGTTCTCAAGTGAGATTTCCGAGCCCATTCGACACACCGCCACCATATCCCAATCAACGGGAGACAACAAACCCCAGCCCAACAACGCTATGTCGCGGGACGCTTCTCTCCGGGATAATGTAACCCAGGATCAAGCCACGCAACCTATCGCCCTTGAGCCCACGATCACAGACCGATCTCAAGAAGACACCTCCGAAGACCGGAACCATGATGACAGCAGCAAGCGCGCGGCGGCGAGAAAGAAAATGCATACTCAGCTTGTCGAGGTGGCTGGCGAGCTCCTTTTCGGCACCGAGAGTGGCTTGAGTATCTTCCAAAAATACGATAGCCAAAGATACGATAGCCAACCCGAAAACGTCTTCGGCTTGCTGCCTTGGGATGATTACTTAGTTATGCACGTTTTGCTCGACCAAATGCAAGTTGAGATCAAGCTTGAGAACAAAACCGAATTCACCCACACTGTCCCCCCTGTCGTCAAGGAGTTCCTTGAGCACCTTATGATAAAACGGTTCGAACTACTCGCCAAGCCCGATTTAAAAGGCTATCGTCCGCTTGACGTCGCCGCTAAACAGGTGAAGCCCGTTGTCTTCTTGGTCACGGACCTGGTTCTGTCCGAAGACAATCTAGCTAGACTGCCAGATACGGCCTGTCCAGCTAAGCTGAAACCTCGCTCTGACGATGTCTGCTGTCTCAAGCTACCCGGGATTATACAGTCTGCTTTCGCCAAGAAGACGGGCGACGTGTCCTCTGATGCATGTCTTCATGAGACGGTGGAAGTGCGCGACCTACCAACATTGTGTTCCGAGATGAACAATTCCGTGCGACAGGCTCTGAAGCCCTTTGAGGCCGGGGGCGCGGCCAAGGGCGCCAGAAAGAAGACAATCCTGCACCGTCTGCTAAGTTTGAAGTCCTTCAAGAAAACGAACTCAACTTTCACGGCTGAGCGCTTCCGGCACCTCATAGGGCTCTGCAGCGAAGAGATCTTCAAAACGTTCGACATCAAAGGTTATTGCCCGCTACACAAGGCTATCTCGCACTTCCAGCAAGACAATCTTGACTTTGACCGCTTGTATAGCGTGATTGATAGCCTAGTCCAACAATGTCCCGCTTCTATATATCTCGAGTGCAAAGAAGGCGACAGTGGCGGCAGCCTTGCGCGGACACCGTACGCGATGCTGAAGACGGTCGAGCCGGCTGCTAGAAGCCTCGAGCCAGCTCATCAAAACAAAGCGTCTAATTTGTCCAAGGCGTTGAAGTTGCTGCAACATACTTGTGTTGGGCACAGCTGGTCGGATCGAGACCAGAAGCTGACATACCTTTATGGAGGCCTCAAAGATGGTATGACTGCCACCGTTTTTTTCTCCGTCTTGCTCTTTCTTCTTTTGTTGTCTGCCCGATCGGTCCCTCAATTGTCGAGACGGGCTGTGATCATCTTCCTTCGATGCAAGCCGCCTGATGAGGTTGAACTCGAAGTTGCCACATTTCATGAGCACCGCGCTTTGGATCAAACGCTCACTTACAGGGCAGCTCCGAATATTCACTTTGACATGATCTTCCCCAGCCAGATGAACCGGGAATTCACCACCGATCTCAAGGACGCAGTCCGGTTCCGGTTCGACACTGTCCTTGAGTACGTAAGTATAAGGCATGATGGCGGCCCAAGCTCGCAACCTCTCTGTCCTTCAGTGTTTGACAACGCCAGTCAAGAGCGTGATCCTTATAAAGATGTCTTTGATTGGCTAGCTAGTAGTAAAGTGGAGAAGATTTTCCACATCATCGTTGAGGACTTGGTGCCCTTCCCCCATACGGACGAAGCAATCAAGCAGGCGCTCAAACCGTTCCAAGTCGAGAGGTGGGATTGGAGGAAAATCGATGTGTCAAGTGAAACGATTTTCTATGCGGCCCCAACCGTACGCGAACTCCACCTACAGTCCAGCGGGAACGAGGCTGTTCTTCGGAGCTGGACGGGCAGGAATGGATTGGCGAAGTTGGATCAGGTGAGCATTGGCGGTCTGAAATGCTCCTTCGGAAGGAATCGCAGCATGATCAAACTTACCTGAGAACTAGCTAAAATCTATCACCATCTCAATTCATCCAAATGTGAGTCTCCTGGCCTCCTGGTCATCTGAACGATTGAGTTGCGAGTTGCTGAATGGTCTATCAGCTAAGAGAAAAGAAGGAGGTTTGCGAGCAATATTTCGCAAACTTCAAAGAAGACTTCCGTCAACTGCGGCCGGCCGTAGACATCTCTCTGAAGTGGGCTGACCCAAGCGCCAACCAGAAGCGCCAGAAGGGAGACAAGGAATCATCGTCCAACTCGAAGGACTCTCGGTAAGCCTTCCCGTACATGCAGAAGAAGCAGCTAGCCAGCATCAGTTACGAGGACTGACATCTACCGTTGCAGCAAAATGGTATGGCTTCAGATGATGAAGCCTTTCATTCAGTTCTTGAAGACCATTATCAAGGAACATATAGAAGAAATGACCCCGGAGAGCCCGGCGTCGGTCAAGATTGCACTCATTGACGACGGTGTCTTCCCCACAGGATCAAAACTTCCCACGTTGGAGAACGGCAAATCCTGGTACGGTCAGAGGGACGAGAAAATACCTTTTCGAGACTACTTCGCCGGGCCCTCGATCCACGGCACACAAATGGCCCAATGCATATGCCAGGTCTGTCCGATGGTCAAGCTGTACGTGGCGCGCATGGACGACTCCAAACCGGGTCTGGACAAGTTCACGGTAGATTCTGCCATAAAGGTAGGTCACAGCTTGTTTCGACCGTATCTGTTGAAGCGCCCGTCCGGCGATGAATCGATCGTCTCATCGTTTGTTTCTAGGCGATCAGGTGGGCAATCGAAATGGACGTGGACGTTATTTCGATGAGCTGGACTTTCGGCAAGGCCAAGATGGAGGAAGAACAGCGGAAAAGCTTCGAAGAAGCAGTTCAGGACGCCCATAAAAAGGGCATCATATTTTTCTGCTCCCTCAACGACAAGGAGATGGCTTCTGCTCAGGACTTGTATCCCATCGCCCTGTCCGAAGTCATCCGCGTGGGTTCGGCGACAAAGCGGGGCAGAAAGGCTGCTTGGTCGGTTCTCTCGGTTGGGCTTAGGGGCCCCCTTCTCTGGCGTCGCTTGCCATGATCAATGGCTCGAGCGCAAGCTGTTTTCTCATGCATTCATCGTAGAAGAATTCCACCCAGGGCTGGGCAGCGCGGTTGGCCTTCTTTCTGGCATCTCTCTGGTCGGTCTTAAACGCCATGTCGGCAAAATTGATACACATTTTGGCAAGCTTATTGCAGCGGTCCAAAGGGATGGCGTGGTTGTGGCACTCGGCCTTGAGCCACTCTTGAACATTTTCTTTACTCAATTGGGGAGTCTTTGGGCGGGGGCTTGTCGGCTCCCTTTCCACGTCTTTATCTTTTTGCATTTGTTTGCCTTTTTGCATGTCTTTGCCTTTTTGCGAATCTATTTTGTCAATAGCTTGCATTCCTTCCCTAGCGCAATGCTAGAGTCTGACAAGTTAAGCGGTCTTATTATTAAGGTTAGGGAGCTCCTTGTTTTTCTTTTTATAATTATTAAAAATTATATAGCACTTGGCTCCAAAATAAACTACTTTAGCTTTATTCTCTTTAGTCTATGTACGTTAATTATAACTTACTTTTAACTTATTTATAATTTCATCGAGTTGCGATTATCCGGTGGTGGTCTGGGGTTCCTTTCTGGAGGGGGGTCCTCGGGCCTGGGGGTGGGCCACGACCACGGTGGCCATGGCGAGGACGACTGTGGCGAACTTTATTTTATTCTATTTTATTTCTAAAAAAGATAAACAAGTAATAAATATATTGTATATAAAGAGTGGAAATAAATAATATAATAACCCTAATGCTAGGGGGAGTAGGGCGAAGAGTTATGTGGTATTATATGCTATTAAGATACACAGGACGACTAAAACGAGATGGCGAGCGCCATGGGCTAGCCATATTTGCGGAACGAAATACGCATTTTATAGTGCTTATTACCAGGACACGTAATGCCGATAGGCACCGGCGCTGGCTGCATTACTTGCCCATGATGATGCACGCGTGGGTTTTCGGGTGATGCGCACGCACGCACGAGCACGCACCACGAGTCCGCCCGTGTTTCAGATATACGGCAGCGGCTCTGGGCCTGACTCGGGAATATAAAAGTTTGCTCCATGGGGGGAAGATGCAATTTCACGTCTGGCATACCCGGGCGTCATACTTAGAAGTGAAGAATCGCCGCTCTGCCTAAATAAAGTGTCTCAATCTAGAATTTCACGTCTGGCATGCCCGGGCGTCGTGGTCAGAAAGAATTAGGGTGGTTTTCTTCCATTGTTGGTCTGTCTACCTGATTTATCTCCATCTACAGCCTGACCCCTCCCTCTGAAGCATTTGCACCGAGTACTTTTGCGTCAACACGCCTATCCGCTATCGCTGGTCTTTATCACACACTTATAGAGATGTTTCTTCTCCGCCTTCTCTTGCAATTCCTTGATGTTCCCTTCTTCAAATTTCGCAACCTCTGCCGTGATGTTTCACGGGTGGGGGGACCTGGTGCCCGCAACTGCTTCAAGGCACCGTCTTACAGACGTTGACAATGCCGTTCTTGTGTTCACCACAACGGTTAAGAGATCACTATATTATCAAAGGAGGGGTTTTTTTTTCTCTCTTTAAGTTGATTTCTATTGCACGTTTATTCTATCTAGTGTACCTCTTCTTCTCCTACATGCACATACTTCCTGAAGCCTAGTGCGCAAGCTGTTGCCTAACGCCCGACGGATAGTTGGTGTCCAGTACCTTGGTTAATTTGTCTATTAGTTGCCGCGTTTCGGTGGGTTAATAATATCCGCCACAATCTTTTTGGCACACTTTTGTTGTTCATCCCCGGGCGGTTTGCCACCACATTTAAGATTGACTTGCTTGACGCATTCATTGCCGACCTCCTTCCCATTGACTTTGCACACTTCCACCAGAGGTTTCTTTTGTTCTCCTTGTTCTCCTTGTTGCAAGCACTTCTCCCGTTCTTGTTGGTTTTGAAAAGTGCACACAGGAGGTAGCTCCGCTTGTTCAGCGGGCGCCGTTTCTTTATTACCTTGTTCTCTCTGGCACTTGAGCTTGTCCGCTAGACTTGCTATAGAGCAGTCGCGGTCCTTTGGGGAATTGCTAGGCTTGACGTCTTCCGCGGCCGCACCAGGCGTGGCTGACCCTCCTGGGACAGTGGGCGCCGATTCTTCAGGAGTAGGTTCCTTTTGCTTCTGGTCGATACCAAGAGCCGCCTTGGCGCAATCCCTCAAAATAAACCACGGAAATTGCTTTTTTTCGTATTTTTCCTTTTCTGTCTTCTCACATTTTTCGAAAGCCTGGACACACTGGTTGTAATTGACGTTGTCTAATGGCTGTAACTCAGTCTTGCACGCCCTTTTGTAGGTCTCTCGGACCTATTCCATGCGGTCTTTTTCAGTCCTTCGGTATTCCATCTGTGAAGGCAGGGCCGCGACGGCGGTGGCCATGGCGATAATGACTGCGGCGAACTTCATTTTGTATTTTCTTTCTGCAAAAGTATATGAGATGAGCGGGTGATAGATATACTATATGTGAAGAGTGAAAATGGATAATATGATGACCTTAATGCCAGTGAAGAGTCATGTGGTATTTATATGTCATTGAAATACGCAGGACGACCTAAGAGCGAGATGGCGCAGGCTTCGAGCGCCATGGCCTAGCCACCCGCTTGGTCGCCGAGTCAATAATATCTGCTGGAATAATGCTTGAAGACCAATGTTAGAAGTTTATTACTATATAGATTAGATTTATGGATATACATTGCTTATATTTTATTTTTTTTGCAAGTCTGGACAAGAAGTCTTGATCTATGCGATGGGTCCATGCCGGATCTCACGAGTCGCCGGCTTTTTGAACGCTTAAGTACTTAAGTAAGGGAAAGAAGAAGGTAGAAGAAGGAAGAATAAAAAGAAAGATAAGATAAGAGAAGAAGATAAAAAAGCAAGCAAAAGAAAAGAGGAAAGGAAAGCAAGGACAAAGTCGTCTGTCCGTCTGTCCATCCATCCGGGTTGTGTCGATCTGATCTCGGACAAGGTCGCACGGCACCAGGCACGAACGGACGCGGGATCTGCAGGGTGCGCCGTCGATGACACAGTTCGGATTGTGATGATGATGCCCCGACTCTCTGCCCTCGGGAGAGCGCATCGTGGCCGGACAGGTCCCAGGGACGCGTTGCATTATTGATGCCCGGCGACTTCCTGCAAGTTCATGCAGTCCGCGCGGTCTGGCCAATCGCCGACGCCGACAATAGACGACCAGACGCTCGCATAATGCTGGGCAATGACTCGAAGCTCGTCCTGCGCGGCGGCATTATTGACGTGCGCGTCAGGTCCCGGGGCGCGACTCGTTGCGGGAGTGCTGGGTGAGGGTCGATGGCATAATCGGTTTAATCTATCTGAACCCTGACAGTTCTCGGCTCTACTCCGTACATGACGTGCCTTTTCTGTCTTCCTTTGCTACTGAGTGCAGATTTATTATTAATAGCTCCCATCAGAACAGTTTCATCAACAGCCACTTCTTCTCCAGCACACACAAAACCATCAGTCACTTCCTCTGAAAGAGGTCTATCAGCCCTCCCACTTAAAATATCATACCTTTGACAAAAATGAAGTTCGTCACGCTTCTCACCATGGCCACCGCCGTTGTGGCGTTGCCAGCCGAGGCGCCCCAGCAATCCGGAGAGTCCGGCCCAGCTGCGTCCGATCCAAAGAAGGACTCCTTGAAAATGTGTAGCAAGATGCAAGGGATAGCTTGGACTAAAGGCCTGCCTAGGGTAGACGATCTTCCTACTCCACCAGAAATCGATGATACAACACTCGACGCTTTGACCAGCACTTTTTTTCTTAGTTATTGCGCCGCCGCAGTCAATGAATGTGCGGAAGAAAAGGGAGCCACGCTGCATTCTAGCGATGACTATAAGACATGCGCCACACCCAAGATTGTGCAAAAAGCTAATGAAGCTTGCGCCAAGGATGAACGCTGCAAACAACAGAGGCAGCAAATCAAGGCCGCGTGCGACAAACCAGGGCTCTGTCAAACTGAGAGGGAGAAGAAAAAAAAGCAGAGGGAGCAAATAAAAAATTAGAAGGAGGAAAGAGAACAGGCCTAATACACAGTAACAGTCGACAACCGAGCAGTCAAACAATCTCGGCCTGAGCGCCGAGGATAGAACGTGGGAGATGGAGCGGGACGCGAGAGAGAGAGAGAGAGAGAGAGAGATGGACGGACATGGAGACATTCAGGCTGTATTCAAGAAGTAGACTGTTATTTTTACTTTGTAATTTCGCTATTGATCAGGTAAACCGAGCGCGGTAACATTGTGTCAGCGTCAATACAGGTGCGCATGCCCGGGTTCGTCGCCTTACTGCTTAATGTCGGGCCTACGACCCTCGAGGCAATGTCTGCAGCCTCAACAAAGCAAATTGCATTTGATGGCATTTGTCAACTTGAATGGAGATGCAGCCCCCGCGGCCTGGCCAATCGCCGACGCCGACGACAGACGACCATACGCTCGCAGAATGCTGGGCAATGACTCGAAGCTCGTCCTGCGCGGCGGCATTATTGACGTGTATGTCAGGTTTTGGGGGGAGTGACTTACAGGAGGCACCACGACTTACATAAGCTTTACTAACTTAGAACTATAGAAGAAGACCTAGTTATATATAATTATAGATTTATATTCAGAGAAATTATATAACTTCTCTTAAATATCAATAGTTAATAATAACTAATCTACTTT